>JAJTUV010002344.1:0-158516 GCA_021653895.1 Mastomys natalensis
AAAAGAAAAGCCCCCTATTAGCATGGGTTTGCTAATTTTGATTAGTCATATTAATTAGAACATCCAAAGGGGTCTTTTGATTGCTGAATTTGAATATATTGATGGTGAGACTGAATATTTTGAGTTAGTCAGCCTCTGGATGAAGAAGTGGCCAAATAACTTTTATGTGTTTTGTGTGTGTATGTGGGGGTTATTTTTCTTTGATTGCTTTTTATGGCTTGTTCCTTTTTGTTTTTAGTTTTAGATTTGTTTCTTTGTTATAATTTGTTTTTAAACAAGGGGTAGGAAAAAGTTAAAAGGCCAAAACCTGTAGGCTATTTTTGACATACTCTAGCATGTGGTTGCATTGCTGCAGTATATATTTGCAATGCTCCAGTCTGTGTTGCCATGCTAGTGCCTGTTACTACCACTTTATTATACATTATACATGAAAATGAATATTTATAGGACATTATATATCATATGCATAGACATTAATATATACATGTACATCTACATCTTATACATGTATACTTCATGTTGTGCACATGTAAATCAGACACTTAATACAGTACTATTCTCCAACCTCCTACACTGGCATAATATTTAAAAAAATAATGTTATTTGTGAGTTAAACAGCTCATTAGGTAAAGACACCTGTTGCCAAATCTGGAGAAATGAATACTATCCTCAGGACTCATATGTTAAGAGCATAGAATAGATTCTTGAAAGTTTCCTCTAACTTCTACATCTGCATTATGATATACCAATATTACAGGCACATGTACACGGACACACACACACACATTAAAATAATGTTTTGCCGGGCGGTGGTGGCGCACACCTTTAATCCCAGCACTTGGGAGGCAGAGGCAGGCGGATTTCTGAGTTCGAGGCCAGCCTGGTCTACAGAGTGAGTTCCAGGACAGCCAGGGCTACACAGAGAAACCCTGTCTCAAAAAACCAAAAAAAAAAAAATAAAAATAAAAAAAATAAAATAATGTTTTATGTTACTTAAAGTACTAACTTTATCACTATTTTCTATGTGTGATTATGTTGTAGGTTCAGGCACATGTGTAGATGTATGGGCTCATTCACATTCATGAGGCAGTCAGGTATGGACTCAGGTGTCCTGCTATCACTCACCACTTTAGGTCATTGAGACAATGATTCCCACTAAATCTGAGGTTAGGCTAGAGACCATTAACCCTCAAAGACTTAATGGTCCGTGTCATCCACAGGTGCACATAGCTCTTTATCTTAGTTCATAATGGTTGCACAGTAAGCACTCTTAACCACTGACCTCTCTCCGTAGCCTCCAATTTCCCCTAGTTTAGATAGAGTCTCTGAATGTTACATAAGGCTAGCACATACATTAGTCAAAATATTCATGCTCATTATCCATTACTTCATTACAGACTTTTGTTTTGTGTCCAATTTATGTATTCATGCTTCCCTCAGTAGGAAAACAAGTAATATATGTAAAGGAATCTGCCACCACAAATCATTTAAATAATGAAAAAAAAAAGCTTGAAAGAAAATATTATCAATCACATACAAATACATACAATCAGACATTATCAAGTTCCGTGGGATTGGATAATCCATGAGTAAAATTCCGCTGTTCACATCCTATACTTTCCTTTCACTTTCAAAGTGAATAGTCAAGAAAATATCTCCACATGATATGAGTATCTTTTTCTCTACTATGTTTTTTTCTGAGTTTTTTTCTGGATTTGATAAAAAGAGAAGTATGATATCCAATATTAATTGATTCTGGATGGTATTTTTTGCATAACTGTGATGAAGAAGGAAGGGACTGTCAATACAGTTTGCTCTCCATTGTCTCTGTGATACTATACCAAGTAGGTTCAGGTGAAAATTCATTAATTAATCTCTCCTGTTGTTATTGGCACCATAAAAATGAATGCAGTCAAAAGTAAGAAAAATATGTAATAGAAATATTTAGAAGATGATGATGATGTGCTATAATGCTTCAATGCTTTTGTGATCGTTGGGTCAAAAAGTTCATATAGACCAATAATTCCATGCTTTACATAAAATTCAAGTTCTATTATAAGAAGATATTTTTATTTCCTTACGGACATACAGAACTCAGTGAGGTCTCAGGACTGATATGGCTGAGCAGGGCCTTGTCTCTCTATGTGTAATTCTTAGAGCTGGCCTCTCATGACAGAGCAGGATCAAGAATGAGAAAAATGAACCGTAACCTCTCTGCAGGTATGAGCTGCTGTAAAGCTATTTTCAGTTTGTCACAATCAACTCCAAATTAGCTTGGGTTTTCTTTCCTATGATTTTCTTTTTCTTTTCTTTCCTATGATTTGAGACTTGGTCAATACAATGCTAATGTACTCACTGTAATGAATTAACAAGTTTTAAAACTCTTCTGTCATTTGACCTCACCTTCAGACCCCATATCCTAACTTTATCTCTTGAGTTTCATCTTCCCTTTGTGTCTTTCCTTCTGTTTTTACCACAGTCTTAGGGACTGGGTCACCTAGACATTGTAAAACAGTAATTCTTCCTTAATGTTATACACATGGGATGATTGCAGTTTTACTCAATGATAATTGACCAATAGCTTGTTATGGAACATGTAGCTGCATTTTATAAATTCATTACATTGATTTGTTCAATTAAATAATGGTAACTAAAGGGAAATTTTCTAAAGAAAAATTTAATCATAAGAATACCATTCAGTGCATTAATTTTGAATTTTTAAGAACATTCCAAGATTTGAAGTTAAGTATACAAAAAAAAATTTACCTTTTGACACATAAAAATATTTTCAATAGGTTTCCAATCTAAATGTGGATGGCAATGGTATAATAAAGTATTACATAGAAACAGAAGACTATCTATTCTGTAGTGAATTAGAAAAAAAATCTTATTAAAATGACATTAATCATGAGGGAAGAAAATAAGGACATTAACATTGGAAAAATGAAGAATATAATATTATTAAGTAATAATAAGGTTGAATAGTGAATCTACTTGTTAACTAATATTGCTTAGTTGTTTATATATACATTTTAAATATATTGCAAAGATAATCAAGATAATCTGTTTCCTCAGTATGTTATACACAGAATACATTAATATTCCATAAAATATAGAGATATTTGAAAATAAGTAAAAGTTGGAAATCATTGTTATATCAAAATAGAGGCAATACATTTGTAAAGTCTCCAGTGCCTTGAATCATGTACAAGACATCAGGAAAAGGCTTACAGGGCAAAAAGAAGAGTAGTTGGCAAGGAAGGCAACTATAAAAACTCTTGTAAAAGACACATTATTCAAAACTCTTTGAAAAATTGTTTGCAGACTCAGTCATTCTACCTTACCTACCTACCTAATGATTTCACCTTAGATATGTTCCTATTTTACATGTGTGTCAATAGAAATGAGTCAAGGATTCATCAATATGACAGCACTATTTATCATTTCTGTCTTGAGTTATTTTCTACTGTTAGAGAAAGACACTTGATGCTAAAGGAAAAGATATTTACTTGAAACGTTATGCCAGTGTCTGAGTAGTCTGGGAAGATAGTGTCACCTTCTGGTAAAAGTCATATTAACTACATCACATCATTCAGGAGAACTGATAAAAGTAAGGACCATATGCAGAAGACAGACTTATTTGAGTTAAAATAAAAATGAATAAAATATGTCTTATTCCCTTATTACGAACCAGCCTCACAGGTTCTAGTCCACTTCTGAAAATTACTACTGTCATCTGTGAGTGACTCCCTATGACTAAGTCACTATATTATGCTTTACCCCTCTGGCATCTGCTCTGTCTCAGAATCTTCCCATTGAGGATAAAATTCCTACCACATACCCTTTTGTTTAACATTTGTATTGGCTCACAACAGCACTCTGAACTTGGAATTACCTAAATATTTATGAATATCACAATGCAAGAAGAAACTACTGAATAATACTGACATTTCTATATAGGCAATAAATTTTCCAAAAATATAAATCTTGCCAATTCAGCATAGAAAAAGCAGCAAGCAATGAAGAATTGTAACTGAATGTTTCTACTTATTGAAACATTGAAGAATTGAAGGACTAGAAAGTTGATATCTATAGATGGGAATCAACATGTTGGGTTGTAGTGTGCATGGGACCTGTTGTTGGGTTGATGTGTGGGTCCCGCCTCTGTCTTGCTATGTGTTGTGGCCTCTCTGGGGACAGAGGCATGGAAATTTGACTGTGTTCACTCCACACTGATGCTGGGAGGACATCTGGCTGTATGAAGCCAAGGGACTCAGCTCAGGGTTGGGGAGCCAGAACTTTTGGCTTGGGGATCCCAAGGACAAGATAGCTGGAGCTAGCTGGTTCTTGAGCTCTTGAGCCCCACCCCAGGAGCCACTTGGGGGGCTGTGGAAGGGTCTAAAATTAAGTGGGGGGCATATGGACTAGATTGGTCCCAGAAGAAGCAGAGGAGGGATGAATTCCCGCTATGTCCCAGCAGGGGTTGGGGAGTGGATATGAGAGTTCTTGGATTGGTCTCTGTGGCCCACTTGGCTTGAGTGGCTGGGTTGGTGGTCTTCCTGATTAGGAACGCAGAGAGTTCTTAGATGAAAACCTGCTACATTGATCCCCTTGGGTGGGGGAGTTCCCAAAGAAGAAAAATAGTTCATGGTCTTAAGACATTTATTATCATAGTGGAAAATAAATGAAAACTATATCCCAGTATTTTCAGGGCAGGTTTGAGTTAAATACCCTTTGAAGGAGGAGGGTCTGAGAAGGAATGCTTAATTCACTATGCCCCTCAGGCCTTTAGGTACCTCAGTAATATGGAGATTTGTATTGAGGCTCTGTGGTCTGTAGTAATGCCCTGTACCTGTGTAGTGGCTTGTGGATGTTGTCCTTCGTGATTGAAGAACCCCACTCTATGGAGGTCTTCGGCCTCCTGTCAGGAGCCTGGAGTCTGGGAGCTTGGCAAAATGCATGATGTCCCTTTGGATCACCTGGTATCTCCCGGTGATTTCTTGCAGGTGCTTGACCAGAAACCGTGCTGTCCATTCACGGTCCTACATCAACATATTAGCAATGATTAGTTGAGGACCTGTCAGGAGTCATAATGGGACAAGCTAATAACTGACAGTTGATCATCCTGAAATGGATTGCCTTTGTTTATTATATAATCTGTGACAAGTGAGTACTTATTCAGCAAAGCTGTAAGGGACTTATTTTAGGAAAGATTCTTGCTATTAATATGCTTTCCTATTATTATTAAACATATATAACAATCACTAAGCAATAGCACACCCCTTTGGAGCAGATCTCTGCAGATCTACGAAGATGTACTGTCTTGTGGTGATTATATAGACAAATAGATGACATCTTAAGTCTTAATGATGATCCCATAAGAATTCCTAAAATCAATGATTATTAAGCTCTTTCATAGTAGGGTTGCTATTAGGTCCCTTTCTGATAGTCAAAACTGCAATGAGAACTCTGCTAGTCTCCCAAGTGTCATCAGTTAATAGCTCTTAGATAGTAACCAGACTTTCTCCTACTCAGAGCACATTCCTAGAGGTTGTAACACAATTAACCAAAGGTCATTAAAAGGGAACTAATGATTTATTATAGGTGCTAGGACAGAAGACAAAATATTTCCTGAGTTTATCTATACAAAACTTAACTAATAATTTAGTTATAGTTTTAAACCTTCAGTGAACCTGTGGTGCTAGACAGGTAATGGATGTTTAGCCAGATAATTACTCCTAATGGATATGCATGTAAACATTCTCTGTTATAAATTTCTAGTTCAATTTATGATTTGATTTTTGGTGGGAACTTGTGATGAACTTTGTAACATGTGATCATGTATTCTGAAAGATGTATAAGTACTGAGGACAAAGAGATGAAAGGCAGATAGAATAGATAGATAGAACAGATAGAACAGAGATAGGATAGAGAGATAGAATAGATGGATAGAATAGATTCTTTTCTCTTTCCCCAGATAGTGTAGAATTATTTCCTTTACCCCACTTAAGACCTTTCTGCTTTTCCCCTTAGATAGCTTTCATAGTTAACTTTTTACACTTAGTAATAAACTCTATAATAACTTCTCTAAGTGTCTTTTCTTCTTGTGACCTCAGACTAGCAGGCCAGTAGGTTCAGTTAGAGCTCAGCAGTTCCCGCTGTGATAAAACAATAGCCACATTGCCTAATCTTCTGCTGTTAGGCTACAGGTGTTAATCACCTAAAGCCTGCAGTCTTTTACCCCCAGGAAACATTTTTTAGGACTTTATAGAAGTTATCATTAACATTTCAGTACAGGTCAGAGAGCCAAAAAGCCCTGAGACCATCAGACTTTACAGCCATCACCAGAGTCCTGCTCTGTGCCCCTGCCACTACTCTCTCCAGGCCAGGAGGCTCCTGGCAAGGACCAATATCTGATTTTTAAATATTATGGTTATTTATTTTGTTCCTGGATCTACATGCTCTATGTAGGACACACTTCTTTAGTTTACTTGAAAATATTTTTCTTTTGTTATATTGATTCTATATAGCTCTTACAAAATTTGCTTCCATATTTCATTCACATATATTTTTTATATTTCCTTCAATTTTTATCATAAATTTTCTCATTTCTGTTTTGAAATTTCAGGTGTTCTTTTATGGCTCAGTCTGTACCTTCATCAGTTTTGGTGGTGTAGTTCAGATGTAGTTGAGCTAGTTACGTTAGCAAACACACTCAAAAGGAATAGTCAGAATGAAATAGGCAAACTCAGGAATGAAATCATCCAATCTGAAACAAAGAATGATACAAAGAATCAACAAAAGCAAGAACTGGTCCTTTGAGAAAATCAACAAGATAGATAAACTAGAAATGAAATCAGAAATGAAAAATAAGGCATAACAACAAAAATTTAGGAAATTAAAAACCATCAGATTTTACTACAAAAGCATATTCTCAACAAAACTGGAAAACCTAGATGAAATGAATTATTTTCTAGAGAGATAGCACATACCAAAGTTAAATCAAGATCGGATAAACTATCTAAATAGTGCCACCACCCTATAGAAATAAAAGCAGTCAAAAAAAGCAAAAATCAAACAAACAAACAAACACCCAGGGCTAGATGGTTTTGATGGAGAATTCTACTAGATCTTCAAAAATTAGCTGCAACCAATATTCCTCAAACAATTCCACAATATAGAAATAGAAAGAACACTACCTAATTGATGCTATGCAGCCACAGTTACTCTGAAACTTAAACTAAACAAAGACCCAAAAATGAAAGAACTTCATACCAATTTCACTTATGAATATTGGTGTAAATATATGCTATAAAATTCTTACAAATGCAATCGAAGAACACGTCAAAACGATCATTCACAAAGATCAAGTATGCTTTAATCAGGGATGATTCAATATGTGAAAATCCATCAATATAATCTACTATATAAACAAACTCAAAGACAAAAATCACATGATCATCTCATTAGATACTGAAAATTCCTTTCACAAAATCTATCACTCCATGTTAAAAGTCTTGGAATGATGGCCATCAAGATACCCCCCTAGCTAGAGATCCATCCCATGAATAGACACCAACCCCCTCCCACACACACTCTTGGTGATGTCAAGAAATGCTTGGGGTCAACAGCCTGGTATGGCTGTTTCCTGAATGGTTCTACTAGCACCTGACCAATACAGATGCAGATATTCACAGTTACTATTGGACTGAGTCAAGGGACCACAATGGAAGAACTAGTGGAAGGACTGAAGGAGCTGAAGGAAATTGCAACCCAATAGGAAAAACAACATCAACTAACTGGATCACTCAAAGTTTCCAGGGTATAAACCACCAACCAAAGAATATACATGGAGGGATCCATGACTCCAGATACATATGTAGCAGAGGATAGCCTTATCTACCAAAATGGGAGTGGAGGCCCTTGATCCTGTGGAGGCTTGATGCCTCAGCCTAGGGAGATGCTAGAGCAGTAAAGTGGGAGTGGGGGAGTGGGTGAAGGAGCACCTTTATAGAGGCAAAGAGGAAGGAGGATGGGGAGATAGGATGGGGAATTTGTGGAGGAGTTACCAGAAAGTGGGATATGATTTAAAATGTAAATGTATAAAATGGTTTTGGAGAGATTAGGAATCATAAAAAAGTAATATACAGCTTAACCTATGTTCAAACCTTGGACAATGCAACATGAGAACTATATATAACACTGAGTCACTTTCTGAACTCTTTAATCTTCCTCCCCTCTCCCTCCTGCTTTTTTTCTTCCTGTTCTTCCTGTTCTCCTTTCTCTCTCTCTTCTCTCTCTCTTTCTCTCTCTTTCTCTCTCTCTCTCTCTTTCTCTCTTCTTTCTCTCTCTTTCTCTCTCTCCCTCTCTCTCTCACACATACACACACAGACACACACACACACACAAACTCTCTCTCTTTCCACTTCTCACCATGTCATGAAATCATTAACCATAGTAATTATCAACATGACACAATCTAGAATAACACAAGAGTGATGGGGGTGGAGGAGTGAACTTGGTGGTTTCCTTGATCCTGTTCATTAATATGGCAAGACTCATCTTAATTGTTTGCAGGAAAAGGACTATATAAATAGAGAAAGTGAGCAGAGCACTAACATAGATAAATTACTTCACTGCACTGTTCTTGACTATCAATATGAGTAAATTAGCTACCTGAAGCCCTTAATGTCTTGACATCCCTGAGTTGATAGACTCTAACCTAGAACTGAGAATCAAAGCAACGGCTTTCTCCTTTAGGGTTTCTTTCACCATTTTAGTAATTAAGATTTTGGTAAGGATTATTAAATAATAATCATTTGATTAGAATAAGCTAAATAACTTCTTATATACGTACATAGAAACACATTTTATCTAATTTTTCATTGATGAGACAAACTGAAAATATTTCTGTATTGTAGAAATGTTTTATATTATTTAACATTTCAACTATTAGTATTTTGAAAAAATAATAGAGTGCACATGTATGATAGTTGGGAGGGGGTGAAGAGAGGTGGGGGAGAACATTTAGCTTCTAAATTAACCCACTTAGAATAAATTGGGTATAGAAACATTTGCATTTTTTATTTCACAAGCTATGGACTACAACAAAGCAAAATCCCAAGGAAAATTTGAAACTTGAAAGATTGGTCTCTGCCATAGGAATCTTAAGAGAGAGTACATTGGCCTAGTGGAACTATTGAAAATATTTTCTGTGTCAGATTTGAGTGTTAAGACTTTTGGTAATAAATAAGGTACTGGCTGGGAAAGGCCTCAACATGCTTCTTGTGCAGTACAAGCACATGGACCCTAGTTGCATCACCCTAAAAAATATTCAATACATTTTTATAGGATATATTTATTCTTATCAAATATGAATGGCCTGAACATGAAAGGTATAATGTACAGCTTTTAATATAGTGAGTAAGAGAAAAATAGGACAGGTGTCTTCCATTTATCATGACTAGTCTCAATAGGGTGTGTATTTTGTATCCTCTCAGTCCCTTTATATAGAGGATAGGAACTATATAGTATAACTTAGTAGAGACTCTATGGTATATCAAAGACTGTATGAAGCTGGTAATTAAGAAAGTTGATAATGAAAAAAACATAAAGTAAATAATATACACCCAAGTGGACCTGAAGAAAACAGAAAGTTCAAATTGGAATGAAAGCTAAGAATATGCTTAGAATTTGGACCAGATAAGCAAGGATGGGAAAAACCACAGTGAGTTGTAGATTGGGCTGTCATACTGATTAAAATTAAGCAAATCCTAGCCTGAGAGATGCCTCAGGAAAAGGGTAAATATCCGTGGCTGATACACAGAGTCTATATTAAAAAATAAAATCACATCTGGTGATATGTGCTTATAATCTCAGCACTGGGGAGATAGAGACAGGCAGAACCCTGGAACTCACTGGCTAGCAATCATAATGTAAGTAAGTTTGAAGCCAATGAGAGATTCTGTCTTAAAATAAAAAGGTGGGCATGGAAATGTCTCTCAGCATTTAAGCCTACATAATGCTCTATTAAAAGACAAGGTTTGGGTTTATTACATTCATATTCGTAATTTCAAGGGATCTGATGACTCCTCCTTATCTCTTTCTCTCTCTTTCTCTGTCTCCCTCTCTCTCTCTCACATACACACACAGATACATACACACACACACAAACTCTCTCCACTTCTCAACATGTCATGAAATCATTAACGATAGTAATTATCAACATGACACAATCTAGAATAGCACAAGAGTGATGGGGGTGGAGGAGTGAACTTGGTGGTTTCCTTGATTCTGTTCATTGATTTCCCTCAATATTTTAAGACAGAATCTCTCATTGGCTTCAAACTTACTTACATTATGATTGCTAGCCAGTGAGTTCCAGGGTTCTGCCTGTCTCTACCTCCCCAGTGCTGAGATTATAATGTGCAAATCCAGTGCTTTGTTGTAGTATCATTGTGGGTACTAACACAATGTTTGTGAGTACCTGCAGAAAGTTATTTAAATATACACACACATGAAAACACACACACAAACACATGATCAGATGTGCATATGCATCTACATACATACATGCAATCACATATACATGTTTATAACAACTTCTGTTACAAAATATGTTATCTGAAATGTGCATATCATAGTATCATAGATGAACTAACTTATTCAAGAAAATTAGGACATATTGTTATTTGTTAGAAATATCTAAATGCCTAACACATTTTGAGAAATACCTAGAATATTCCATAAGACCCAAGAAATAAATACCACTAAGAGTATTACATTAAGAATATCCAGATTTAAAAGAATTTCTCTCAGTAGATGATGACTTCTAAGATGCTAAGCATTGGATTATAAGCATAGTCCATGTTTTGCAGGTTGAAAAATGAAAAAAAAATCCCAGAAAGAAGAAAGAATATATTGTTAGGAATGAGTCAAATAAACTGTACAGAACTTACTGATGAACCTAATACAGGGACTAGGAGACTTAGGATCATAAGCAAAATGTTCACAAATCTGAGCAAGGATATATCTGTTTGCATGATAAAGGGAAGCACAATAACAATTCTGTATAATTTACCACATGCCTTATGTAAAGCCATATAAGTATTGGCACTGTAGCACACACCTATAATTTAAGAGGCTTGAACAAAAGAATCATGAAATTGAGGTCAACCTGAGCTTCCCAGAAAGACCCTGCTTCATAAAATCAAAATGAAAGTCAGCATTAACAAAAAAAAAAAAAAGAAAAATCCAGATAATTTGCAATGTAGATCATTCTCCAATGGATGTTAGACATTTCCCCAAATTGTTGTGTAATGTTGAGCTTACAAACATTCCTCAAAAAGATTTTATAAAGAATCCTTAAAGTTGATGGTTCAGGTAATGCTATTTCTATATAAACATGTTTACAAAAAGAAACTTTTTATTATTTATTCCAGTTTTATTCAATTGATGCTATAAAATAGCCTGACTTAGGAAAGAAAATGTTAATTTAGCTTACATTTTCATGTTATAATCCTTTAGAAGAGAGAAGTCAAGAAAGTAGGAACATAAAACAGCCATCCATAAAACAGTATATGCACAGCCAAGAGCACAAAGTAAATGCATGTATGCTTATGCTACTTAGCCTACTCTATCCACTCTTGTTTAATTTAGGACCAAATTCAGAGGATGGGTATGAATATATCAACTATTGCCATCAAGCTGGTCCTTCTCGTACATACAAGCTGTTCATTAGGGGAGAAGCCATATAACTGACTGGATTCAGAATGGAAATCTTTTAGAATTAAAAAAATCTTCAATCAAGAGATGCCTTATTGCTAAAGCATTTTCTATGGAAACACAAGTTCCTGAGTTCAACCATAATCTACATAAAAGATACAGGTATGATGGATAAAACTTGCAATTCCAGTGAGAGGTCCTGTTTTGAAAACATAAGGTACATGGTGGCTGCAGAACAGTACTTAGGATTGTCCTCTGACTTCCAGAAACATGTATGTTTCCTACCCATATCCCTTGAGCATAAGAGTAGCTGTCTGGTCTTCTGTTTCTTCTCTGTCCCATTGATCTATTACTTTATTTTTTCTCCAGTCTGATTCAAAAGGTTCTTCATACTCTGAATATGACTGTCCTTGCAAGTACTCATCATCAATTCATCATAGGAATGGGCACTGAGCCCTGACCACTCATTTACTTGCAGAAGAGCAAAGCTAAAAGGAGAAATGAATAAGAATGTCTCATTCTTTTATTAATATTAACTCTGTAACATAATAGAATAAGTTCAATTCATGCACCTGCTAATTGGTGCAGACAAATTCAACATCTCTTATTTGAGGAAACTGGGTTACACAGAAACATTTATATTTCAGGAGGACTATAACCAATATATCACTTATATTATGTACTCTCCCCATACAAGTGTTCATTATTATGTAGACACCACAGGGCTCACAGAATATTGCATCTGAAATGTGTGAGTGGTACTTGGGAGCAATTTCTAAGCTGTCTTCTGGGAAATGTGTATACTTAAAAGGATTTAAGAGTAGGAATTTTTCACTTAGAAAAGTCCCTTTAAACCATTTACCCATTAAGAAAATCGAGAAATATTTCTGTACCAACTTCCGCATATTTGATGGTGCAATCTACTATAAACACAGACATCTTTAGGTACGACTGGTGCTTCAGGAATAAATGCTCTTCTGCCTCTGTAAATATTGAATTGTACAATGTTTCTTAGTCCTGCTTCTCATATTCATATTTGAGAGCAAGGCCCTTTAATGTTGTGTGCAGTTTGATGTGGGTGCCAAAAGTTTTCCAGCAATATGACTTATCTGGTAGTAACCAAGGAGATATTTTCCCTCTCACAATTACATTTAAACATCAAATGAATAAATTAATCAGTAAATCACTCTGACTTATATACAAATGACATCACACAACTGTCCTACATTAAAATATAAATGCAAGAGGAAGAGGCAAACATGGGCGTCTGTGGTTGGAATTGTAGCTCTGTGGACTGTGAGAATGAATAATGCTACCTAGAAATCTAATCATTAAGATATTGTCAAGTGTTCAAGAGTAGTTGACTCTGTTGCTCTTCTTGAGGAATTCTTATCCACTTTGGGATGTAATCCTTTCTCCTATTCTTCCATAAGAGTCCCCAAGCTCTGAAGGGGGTTGCAACCCTGTAGGAAGAATAATAACATCAACTAACCAGACACCCTAGAGCTCTCAGGGACTAAACTACCAACCAAAGAGTACACACAGAGGGACCCATGGCTCCAGCTGCATATGTAGCAGAGAATGGCCTTGTCAGGCATGAATGAGAGGAGAGGGGAATGGAATTCGAGGATGGGGAGGCAGGAATGAGTGAGTGGGTGAGGGAACACCCTCATAGAAGCAGGGGAGCAGGGTTGAAATAGGGGGTTTCAGGGTGGGACTGGGAAAGGAGATGACATTTGAAATGTAAACAAAGAAAATATCCAATAAAAAAAAAAGAATTTAAAATATTCCTAAAGCTCCATCAACTGTTTGAATGAGGGTATATGCCTCTGTCTGAATCATTTGGTGGGTGGAGCATTTTAGACAGCAGCCATTCTAGATTCCTGCCTGCAAGCATAACAGAGTATTCATAATAGTGTCAGGGATTGGTACTTGTACATGGGATGGGTCTCAAGTTGAGCTGGTTTTTGGTTGGCCGTTCCCTCAGTCTCTGCTCTATCTCTAATTCTTACGTTAGTCTGGAGCGATGGTGCTCTAAAATACTAAACAAATACAGGGGCTGTACCTAGGCCTCCCCACACATATTAGCAGATGTACAGCTTGGTCTTCATGTGGGTCCCAAACAACTGCAGCAGGGGGCTATCACAAAAGCTGTTGCCTGTATGTTAGATATTTTCTTCTATATGGGCTGTCTTGTCTGGTCTCAGTAGGAGAGGAAGCACCTAGCTTTGTAGAGACTTGAACTTCTGAGGTGGGAGGGATATACAACGGAGCCCCACCCACTCAGATAAGGGGATGGGAGATTAGGAAGTGACTGTGGAAGCGGTCGACTTGGAGGGGGACAGTGAGCAGAATGTAAAGTGAATAAATAAAAATAAGTAAGTAAGTAAACAAGTAAATAAATAAATAAAGATGCTGTCAATAAGAGCTCTAAGTAAAGCTGCTAACCCTACTACACACATACAAAGCAGAGCTTTTCTTATTTTCTGGGTGGAGGATAGATGCAGCGAACATTTATTAATTGTATTTAAGAGTGTAGGGAGGGTTCCTCCTGTTGTTATGGGGTTCTGGGAAGGAAATTGTGAGGGACATGCTCAGTGTTGGGTACAGGGACTCCTCAGCAACTGAGGACCTCTCTCTTGCTCTCAGTGTCCTTACTGCAGTGAGTGGTCAAGGATTTCTTACACCTTGGAGGCCATGTAGGCCATGAGGTCCACGACCCTGTTGCTGTAGCCATATTCATTGTCATACAAGGATAAGAGCTTTCCAAAGTTGCCGTTGAGACCAATGTCAGCCCTAGCATCAAAGGTGGAAGAGTGAGAGTTGCTGTTAAAGTATCAGGAGACAATCTGGTCTTCAGTGTAGCCTAGAATGCCCTTCAGGGGCCCTTAGATGTCTGTTTCACCACCTTCTTGATGTCATCATACTTGGCAGTTTTCTCCAGGTAGCATGTCAAATCCACAACTGATTCACTGGGGGTAGAAAAATGGAAGACCATGCTAGTGAGCTTCTCGTTCAGCTCCTGGATGACCTTGCCCACAGCCTTGGCAGCACCAGTGGATGCAGAGATGATGTTCTGGCTAACCCAAGGCCTTCATGCCACAACTTTCCAGAGGAGCCATCCACAGTCTTCTGATTGGCAGTGACGGCATGGACAGTGGTCATGAGCCCTTCCACGATGCCAAAGTTGTCATGGATGAACTTGGACAGGGGGCTAAGCAGTTGGTGGTGCAGGATGCATTGTTGACAATCTTGAGCGTTTTGTCATTATTTCTCATGGTTCACACCCATCACAAACATTGCGGCATCAGCAGAAGGGGTGGAGATGATGACCCTTTTGGCCCCACTCTTCAAGTGGATCCCGGCCTTCTCCATAGTGGTGAAGACAGCAGTAGACTCTAAGACATATTCAGCTCCAGCATCACCCCATTTGATATTAGCAGGATCTCGCTCCTGGAAGATGGTGATGGGCTTCCCGTTGATGACAAGCTTCCCATTCTCAGCTTTGACTGTGTTGTTGAATTTGCCATGTGTGGAATCATACTGAAACATGTAGACCATGTAGTTGAGGTCAATGAAGGGGTCATTGATAGCAACAACCTCCACTTTGCCAAGTACAATGCTGAAGGCAGCCCTGGTAACCAGGAGTCCAATACTGCTAAACCTGTTCACCCTGACCTTCACCATTTTGTCTATTGGAGGAGGCTGGCACTGCACAAGAAGATGCAGCTATTTCTGGAACAGGGAGGAGTAGAGAGACAAAGCAGAGCTTTTCTAAGGTAATGATCCATCCCTCTTCCACAGAGTTCCAGAATTTCTTAAGGGAGTGATTCAATGGATACCTCTAATTTAGAATCTCTCCACATAGTATCTAACAATGGGTCTCTGGATCTACTCTCTTGTGCTGTTCCAGAAAGCCTCTCAGTTGATAACAGGAAAAGGCACTCATCTATGAGTATAGCAGAATATCATTAGGAATCTTTTCTTTATTCCAGCCTACCACATTTGGTTCTACCCTAAGCCCTAGGTCTAGGTGTCTGCATTATCTCGTCTCTGGTGTTTGGTAATTGGACAGTGTCAGGCATGGGTTCCCTCTTATGGTGTAAACTTTAATTTAAAGTAAACATTGGTTTGCCACTTCCACAAGTTCTGTGCTACCACTGTCCTAGCAGGAAAGATTCTAGGTTGATGTTTCCATAGCTGGATTAGTATCCAGGTTTCTCTTTTCTACAGCCTGCAGACTATCTTCTCAACAAGAAAACATAGCTCACCATTTAGACAATGTAGGGTTCACATTGGCTCATAATGACTGAAGTGACAAGCACAAGGCCTACACAGATCTGCACTCAGGCCTCTGCATGTATATGTTATATCTGTTAGATCAGTGTTTTTGTGGCTTCCTAAGAGAGGGGGTGGGTATATTTCTGACTGTTTTCCCTCCTGTTGGAATTCTTTTCCTCTACTGTGTTGCATCCTCCAGCCTTGGTAGGATGGCTTTTGCCCTGTCTTCTTGTATCTTGTTTTGTCCTGTTTGGCTATTATCTCTTGTGAACTTGCTTTCTCCCGAAGAAGAAGTAGAAAAGGAGTTGATCTGGGGGAAAGGGGAGGTAGTAGGAAGCTGAGAAAAGTGGAGGGAGTGGAAACTGTGGTTGGGATGCATTTTATTTTCATTTTTAAAACTAAAGAAAATAATGGCCCTTTGTGGATCAGAGATCCCTGCACATCATACATGATCAGCCAACCACATAGAATAGCCCAGGAAGCAGTCATGAAGAGTATCTCATTTTGCTGTCTGTAAAAGTTAAAAATGAAAGCCTCAAAGGGTAAAGATAATTCAGTTAGTAACTGCTAGGCATAGGCATGCACAAATGAGAATCTGAATTCATATTATCAGCATCCTAGTGTCTATAATTTCAGGTCTAGGAAAGAAGAGATGGAGGGACTCTTGCAAATCTCTCTAAAGCAAACTGATCAGCTCCTGGTTCAGTAAAGGACCCAGTAGAAGATCACATGGAAATTCTATGTCAAAAACTATGTTCATCAATTAATTGAGAAAGACAATGTTTACCTCTAGTCACTATTTATATGTATACACACATGCACATGCACATACATCAATCATGCACACAATTAAAAATCACAGAACTTAATTACATCTAAAGAGTTATTTTAATCACTGTTCTTTTTACAATCTAAATGTAGATTTGGAACCCATTTAGATGAAAGCTGTATTAACCAAAAACCTCATACCAATTATCAAAAAAATTCATGGTTTTTATTAATTCTCTGAGAATACTGTACTGTGTTTTTATCACAGTCCCCTCCTCCCCTAGCTCCTGACAGCTCTATCTGCCACTTTTCTAAACACATGTTTTTTACCCTCTCCCTCTCTGTCCCTATCTCTTTCTTTCCTCTCTCTCCCTCCTTCCTTTCCTCTCTCTGTCTCTCCTTCCTCAAACTCATCAAATCCAGTTTATTTTGGTGGACTATTTATTTAGGATTTTGGCCTACAATCTTTCTATCTCCTTTTCCATAAAACTCTGGAGACTTGAGTAAGGAGGTGAGATATAGGCATCTGACTTAGGCTGAAGACTCTGGAATATCATATTCTATGAATAATGCTGTTTGTAGATCTCTGTGTTAATTCCATCTACTGCATGAAGAAGCTGCTAGGATGAAGTCGAAAATTGAGCTGATCTATGGGCATTCCAATGAGTCATTAAGAGCCATTTTAATGCCATGATAAAATTTAATGAATATATTTAGTTGAATAATAGCACAAAATCCCTTGAGGCTGGAGTAACAAGTTGATTTGAGATGCCCAGTATACATCAGGAGAACCAAACCAGACTGTTCGGTAACAGCAATAAACCCTTTTAATTGCTGCACTATCATTGTAACTACTGGATATATATATATATCAATATATATTATATATATATATATATATATATATATATATCCACTCAACTATTGCTATTTGATCTCTTTCAACTTTCAATTATTATAAAGAGTTTACACCTGTATTTTTAGCATAAATATACTTGAGGTTATAGACAATCCATATGTTTTAAAAATACATACAGGATAAAACATATCTCATATGGGTTGATGAGATGTCTCAATTGATAAGAGCACCTGCCCCAAAACCTTATGACATGAGTTCAATACTCATGATCCACATGGTGAAAGAAAAGAATTGAAAGATGATTGATGACCTCAACATGGATACCATGGTGTGTTTGAGTCTGTACACATGTACGTGCATCTGTGAATTCAAAAACACACACTACGTACCACTTTGCCAGACCACACAGATGTAATAAATTTTAAAGAAGGAACTATCAAAATATAGCTGATGGTTGAGCTGAGGATATCTTAGTGGGACAGTATCTGTATAGGATTCTGGAAACTCTATATTCAACCCCCTACTTTCCATAAAATCAGTGCCATAGCTACAGTTACAACCTTAGCACTTGGTTAGAAGGGACAGAAGGAGAACTTTAAGGTCCCCCTTGTTTATGCAAAGCCATTAAGAAGAGCTTGAGTTTCGAAACTAAGTCTCAACAGTATGCTAAGCTCCAAAATAGAGCATACAGAAACGCTCACTAAAAACCTGACTTATATAAACATCCAAAGATTTTGATATCACAGTTTAGTATCTGTATTTTCTTGTTAGATTTATTTTAATTTTATAAATATTCAATACAAATATACACATTAATAAATGTTAAGTTGGGGAATAGCAAATGGCACAACAGGTTAATTTTTTTTTTCAAATGATCCTTTTGACATGAGTTTGATGCCCAGTACCCATAGATCAAGCAAAAGATGGACTCCTAAAATTTGTCTTCCTGCCTCCACATACATTTTGCAACATGTATATATCCACACTCCCAATACATTGTACAAAAACACATGGACAGTGTGCTTCTGTGATATAGTTTTTAGTTACTCACTTTACATACTGTTCACTGCCCCTTCCTGGTCAACCTCTCGTACAATATTTTCCCTTTCCCTCACCCATTTTCTCTTAATTGGTCGGGATATCCAAGATATTTTCCTACCCTGGTACTTCAACTCTCTGGAAGGCTAGACATTGCCTCGTCCACTGAAGCCAGACAAGGCAGCTAAGCTAAAAGAACATATTCCACATACAGGCAAGGGCTTTTGGGATAGCCCCTACTCCAGTTGTTTGGAATCCCCATAAAGACTAAGCTACACATCTGTTACATATGTCTGAGTAGACCTTAGTCCAGCCCCTGTATGTTCTTTGGTTGGTGGTTCCCTTTCTGAGAGACCCAAGAATCTAGGATAGTTGTTTTTTGTTTTTTGTTTGTTTGTTTGTTTTTTGGTTTGGTTTGGCTTGCTTTGTTTTTGTTTTTTTAGCTTTCTGTAGAGTTCCTATCATTTTATGGATTGCAATCCTTTTTCTATTCTTCCATAAGACTCCTTAAGCTCCATCCATCCACTGTTTGCCTGAAGGTGCCTGCATCTCTCTGAGTTTGCTGGTATGTAAAGGCTCTCAGAGGAATGGCATGCTAGACTCCTATCTGTAACCATAACATAATACCATTAATAGTGTCAGGAATTGGTGATGAGTCTCAAGTTGGGCTGGTTACTGGTTGGCCATTCCCTCACTCTTTGCTCCATACCAAATCCCAGCATTTCTTGTGGACATGATAACTTTTGTATCAAAAGTTTTGTGGGTGGGTTAGTGTCCTTATTGCTTCCCGTGGTTTTCTGCCTGGCCACAGGAGTCAGCCCACCCCAGGATCTGTATCCCCAATATTGTGAGTCACAGTTAAGGGACCTCCATTGATTCTTAGCAGCCTCCTCTATCACAGATTTCTGTCTCTTTCTGGAGATGGCTCCTACCCCCATAACTTGAATATTTTCATTGATTCTCTTGTACTTTGGGCCATCCCCCTGTACCTCTTTTCACCTGACACTGAACCCCCTTTTTATCTCCCAATCACCTCTTCTTTACAGTTCTGTCCTTCCATCTACCTTCTAAAACAATTCCATTCCCCTTTTAAGTGAGAATCAAGCATGTTTGCTTGTACCCTTCTTCCTGTCCAGCTTCCTTGTGTCTGCAGCATGAGTGTAGCATGAGCATCCTGTATTTTATGGATAACATTCACTTATAAGTGAATATATGCTATGCAAGTCCTTTTGTAACTTGCATATTCACTCAAGATGATATTCTCAAGTTTCACTGATTTGCCTGCAAAATTCATAATGTCTTACTTTTCATAACTGAATAGTATTCTACTGTGTAGATATCCTACATTTTCTTTATCCATTTTTTTAGTTGAGAGACATACATATTTTTTCAGATTTCTGGCAATTATGAATAAAGCTGCTATGAACATAATTAAGCAAGTGTCTTTGTGGGATTTTGGAGAATCTTTTGGGTATATACCCAGGAGTAGTATAGCTGGATATTGACTTAGAACTATTCTCAGTTTTCTGAGAAACTGTCAAATTGATTTCAAAAGTGGTTGCCAAGTTTGACTATTTATCAGCAATGGAAAAGTGTTTCCCTTCCTCCACATCTTTGTTAGTGTGTGGTATCATTTTAATTTTTGATCTTAGCCATTCTGACCATTGTAAGATGGAATCTTAGAGTTGTTGTGTTTTGCGTTTTTCTGATGTTTAAGGACTTTGAACATTTCTTTAAGTGCTTCTCTACCATTTGAGATTTCTGTATTGAAAATTCTCTGTTTATCTCTGTGTACCATTTTTTAATTGTGTTATTTGGATTTTTGGTGCTTAATGTCTTGAGTTCTTTATACATTTTAGATATTAAACCTCTATCAGATGTAGGATTGATGAAAATACTTTCCTAATCTATAGGTTACAGTTTTGTCCTATTGATAATGTCCTTTGCCTTACAGAAGCTTTGCATCTGCAGGTTATGTTAGGTTCCATTTATCAATTGTTGATCTTAGAGTTTCAGCTATTTTCAAGCACATATATATATATTATTAAAAGTTTAAATTAAACATTAGAAAAATAAGATGTTCAACAAGCATCTAGTTTAATTTTTATTAATTTGAAATTACATAGAAATAATAGAGAACCATATCATATTTTAACAGGCCATTTCATCAGTGACTTGAATAAAATAGAGCGGCAATAATTTCATTCTAAGTCATTGTTTTTGACCTTTCCAAAAAAGAGTTAGCTTTTAATCAGAAATCTGTGTTTCATTTTGAAGAAGAAGCGTGGCACATATACTCAACTATTTCCATATAAATGAGCTACTTTCCATATGGTAAGATTAATAATGAGCAAAATTGCTTCCCACAAGTGAAAGGAGGAATTCATACGAAGGACCTTTGACAATGTGTTGTAAGGGTCTGTGAATCTAATGACTGCAATAAATATTGCCTGTGATTAGCCTCATCATGAAAATTCCTCTTGAATTTTAGAAGATAGAGGTAGAATTATATCCACTAGGAAAGTCACTAATCTAATGAAGAAAAGAAGTTGTGGTAGAATAAGTTCCTTATAAATTAAAATGGAAAATAAAACAAAGCATATATCTTGTAAATTTGCATATATAGAAATATGAATCAAATGTACTTCTCCTATTCATTAGCTCTGTTTATATAAGAAACATGTTTGTAATCCTTTTTTATTTATTTGTATATAATGTGTGTCTGTGTGTGTGTGTGTGTGTGTGTGGTGTGTGTGTCTGTGTATGCATGTATGTATGTGCATTTGGATACCTTTCTGCATATAAGTGTGAGTACATGTGTGCTGTGTTAGAGGACAAACTCAAAAATCAGCCCTCATCATACACTTTTCTTAAGACAATATCTCTGTTGATTTTCTGATGCCTATGACAAACTTATTGGCCTACAAAATTCCAGGAATTTTTCTCCTTCTATCTCCCAACTCCTTGCAAAAGCACTAGAAGTGAAGATTGAAGACTATGTTATCCATCTATCAGGCTTAGCTTTCAGATCCTAAAATTATATTTTGTAAAAGAGTAAGTTTCAAATGTGTAAGACCCAGTGTTGTATAAAACAATATACAAATATATATATTAAAGATAGAATATATTATATATCCATATAATACATAAATTATAATGTATGCTTAGGACTTTAGGTATGTGTGTGTATGTGTGTATGCACACACATGCAAGTGCATGCAAACATATGTAGATGACAAGTCCTGTGGAGACCAGAAGAAGGCACAGGATTCACTGGAGCAAGAAATGTGGGTGCTAGGAACTGAAATTGGGTTTTCTGACAGCAGTACTATATCTTGTGAGCCATGATGAAATATATTATTGCCCTCTAATGATGGTGGTTATAATGGTGATAATTTTTTTTAAACATTTATCTTTATTATTTTGTTGCACATTAATAAGACTGTGTGAGAAATAAGTCATGTTCTCTTTGCATCTCCTTGTGCAAAGGAGCCTTTGCTCTACCTTTATCATGATTCATTGAGGGCAACACTGCAGGGTCAGCTTTACCTTCTGGAAAATTTGGGGCACTGTTGTAGTAATACTCAATTGTAAGTTTCTGCCCCACCTTTGGTCATTTATTTCCCAGACAAAAGACACAAAACCTTATATAGTAAGCATTATTAAGCAATAGAGGTGGACAAATATGAAGTCTTTATGGCTATTTTGTCTATTTCCCTATAAGTAACCACTGGGTATAACTTGCCATGTTTCACTTGAGCCACTCTTACTCCAGACGGCCAGCTTTCAGGATCCCTTACCTAATGGCATCTCCCTCTCTCCCCTCTCCTCTCTATCCTTGAACCCAAAGCCCTGTCAACCAAAGTCCCAGCTATCTCTCTTCTCACAACCTATAGACTAAAGGCATCTTTATTCAACCAATAATTTTTAATTAAGGAGTAAGTTTAAATAGCATCACGTGATGTGCCTAAAGATTCCCTCATCCCTCAAGGAACCATAATTTGTGGTGTCAGTATTTAGCATTACAATACATAGCAGAAGACAAAACCACAACAAGTCACTCTAATACCTGAGCCTTCTTCCAGTAAAGTCATATTTTAATGTTTAGACATGTATTTGGGTCTTATTAATCATATTTCTTCTATCAGTAGACATTAGTCTCTTATAGGCATTCATTTTATTGCTTCATTTCTATTTTCCTGCTTACACATTCACTATTTTTTTAATTGCTGCCCCTTGACTTACATTATCTCACTTTCTCAGATACAATTCAAAAAATATTATTTTAAGCCAAATATTTGTATGTGGAACTTGTACATTACTTGTCTTTAAATTTCATCACTATTTAATTTGAAAAGAAGAAAGGAAGAATGGAAGGAAAAAGGGAAGGAAGGAAAGAAAAGGAAGGGAGCATTTGAAGGAGGTAGGGAAGAAAGAGCAGTAGGGATGGAAGAAGAAGGGTTTTAGATTTCAGCCCATGGTCACTAGTCCCCTGCACTGTGGGCTAATAATAGGCATAGCTTCAGGGTAGAGCCTATGTGGAACAACACTGCTCAGCTTAGCATATCAGGGAAGCAATGAGAAGCACAAGTTCCAGAATCACTGTCAAGAACACTCCCAGAATTAATTAATTTATTTCCTTCAGGAGCTACTATCTAAAAATTCTATACCTTAAAATAGCACTGAAGTCTCTAGTTATCAACGTTTTCTACTCATGGCTTTGAGGTTTCCACATGTAGACTTTCAGTAAGATCTCTAAAGCCTATGAGAAAAGGAAGAAAGAGAAAAACAGCTGTATTTTCAATTTTTTATTACAATTACATATCAGAGATTCAACCTTTCTTAACTATTTTTTCAGATGGTGATGACAAGAATCCTCAATGTAGTTAAACTATGAAATTAATAGTATAAGGTTATGTTTTCATCCCTAATATTTAACATACGTGCTCCAGTTTTTAATTTTTTGTTATCATGTTGATAAAATTGTTTCTGCATTTCCAGATATCTCAGCTTCATAAAAATAACATACACACGGAACAGAACAAGGAAGCAAAAGTCCCTCATCTTCCTGTAAGAATAATAGGAATGTTTGCAGGAGGTTGCTATTATTATATGCAAGACTAGGACTGAATGCAAAGCACACTACACATGCTATCATCATGGAGAATGGAGTGTTCTGCCTTGGTTGAATAGGCACACAATATCACTTGTGAAACCAGTCTTCTACCTAAAGTATGAGGAAGTATCACAGATTCAGTTTTCAAAAACAAAAGAAGAAATATCTGTTTTCTGAGTACTTAATGGTGTCTAGACTAGCCCCTTTCATCTGAAGGACAAATGTCACAGATGTAAGAAATTGATACAAAGTTACTTTTATTTGTTTGTTCATGTAGTTACTGAAAATTACATATATTATACATTTCAGACAGAAGCACCTCCCATCCCCTTCAACCTCATCACACCCCTCTTCAGTGTTCATGTCATGTTAAAAAATAGCTTACTAAATCTAATTAAATTGTCCCATATTCTTGTTAGTGAAACTATAAACTGGAGCACAGCCACCTACATTAGGGACCATGCCCCTAATAAAAATCATCTTTCCCTTAATTGTCATCAACTTACAATAACTTCTCAGCTAAGGAAGCTGGAATCTATCAGTTCTGGAATGTTGACTTGTTTATCTTGTGCAAGTCTTATATAGGCAACCATGTCATCTGTAATTACATGACTTTGAGATTCTTGTCAGATTTGAAAGACAACATTTTACACCAGTCTTCCTTAACATTTGGAACAATTAAAATTGTTCCTTTCTTTTTAATTAAGTAATAATCCCTGATCTTTGTTGTCAAGGTTTAATATACATGCCCCATTTATGCCTGATTACTTCACCAAAATTCAAGTTCTCCATTTAACCAGTTGTAAAGTCTCTATACTAACAGCTGTTCACTGCTGAAAAACTTTATCTGCTGAGGACCAGGAGATAAATGAATCTATAATTCATAGAAATCTATATTTACATAAGAATTACATCTTCTGTCCACTTAGGAAAATACCTGTGACCTATGAGTTTCCCAGCCACTTGTGTTTCACCAGATTTACAATCCATGGATAAATTTCTTTCAGGAAGTGAGGCCTTACATCTAATCCAAAAGAACTGGTTTGCCCCAATAACTTACCCCAAAAAATTCAAGCCACTATTATACCTATGGGCATGTCTAAATAGGCTGGTTGTTATTGATGCCAGTGGGGTTAACAGCTGTGTAAAGGTGTTGGTGAGTTTTTTTCCCTATTAGTCTGTAGAAACTTCAGTATTAATTATGTAATTTAGTTTCTTGTTCTAGTACTATTCTCTACATGGATTGTACATCATAATTGTTACAGGATATCTGGCCCAGAACTTACTAAGCAAAATGTTTTACATAGTGTTGCCTAAACAGTAGAGAATCTTGAGTAATGTACAGACTCCCTATGACCTCTCATCTACATCTCTGAGCAAGCACTAAATATGTTTCTGATGTGAGTTCTCCCAATTCTGACCTCATTCCTTAATATTGTACATTTACTGTTTTGCAGAGAACTGTCTGTGGTACAGACTATAATTAGTAGCTTTCCATGCTGATTGCCTCAAAGATTAATTTTTCTTGGTCTTATTATTAAATTATAAGTTTATCATCATGAATTTTTGAAATTCATCTGCCAGATAATATAATATTTTGAACACTATGCTGTGTTCCAAAGAAATATTATAAAAAAAAATGGTTTTGATTTTCATTGAAATTGAGTTTGACTTGAGTAAACACATGACCTGGAAAGGTTCCCTGACTGTAAAATATTTTCTTAAAAGTCTTTGAATCCCCTTTCTCCAGAGATCCACCATAAATGTCTAAGTATGTCTGGAAAAATCTTGATAAATTACCTCACTGGTAATTTATGGCATGTGGTGCTTCTAGGAGTCTTGGAGGAAAAACTCTTTCAGGAGGCCTGCCTTAAAGGCAGGTAGGAGTAAAGTGCCCAAAATGAATATCAACCATGGTAAGACTGACATGAGTATGCTTGGACTTTTAAATGTTGTATACACTGCTTTCAAAGTAGTGAGTGAAGTGTTAATAACACTTGGATTCAACTCATGATGCCTGAAGAGATTTTTTTAAAGCTTCAGAATTATCTATAGGTTTCTTATTTATAAAATGTGATATCTTTAATGATGTTCATTATTTTCAGAATTGTGTTTGTTTTATTTTTTTAAAGATTTATTAATTTTATGTACATGAGTACACTCAGTCTCTTCAAACTCATCAGAAGAGGGCATCAGGGGTTCAGAATTTATCTCAGTAGTAGAGTGCTTGCCTAGCATGTGTAAGGGCCTGGATTTGGTCCTCAGCTCTGTAAAAAAAAAAAAAAAGACAAAAAAGGGCATTGGTTGTGAACCACCATGTGGTTGCTGGGAATTGAACACAAGACCTCTGGAAAAACAGTCAGTACTCTTTACTGCTAAGCTATCTCTCATGCCTGTGTTTGTTTTATTAAGTCTCTCTCTCTCTCTCTCTCTCTCTCTCTCTCTCTCTCTCTCTCCACACAACACACACACACACACACACACACACACGTATGTGTGTGTGTATGTATGTGTGGGTGTATTTATCTCTTCTCTATTTCTATCTATAAATTATTTGTAATTGTGAACATACTGACTCCCAATTCTTCTCAGACCCTTTTCACCATGTCCCCTTCCAAAATTCATGTTCTCCCCATAACCTTCTAAGTCTGAATTTTGTTCATACATACATGAGTATAAATCCATTCACTGGAGCATGAATCATCCAACAGGGTCACTTTCCTAAAGAAAAATGGCTCTTTCTGCCCTAAAAGACTTCAGTTGCCAAATCTTCTCAGTAAGATATGGGGCTTCATGAGCCACTTCCCCATCTATGCTGGAAACCTGACTGACTTGATCTTACACAGGTACCATTCATGCAAACAGACCTTCTGTGAGTTCATGAGTACAATGGACTTATCATGTCCAGCAGGCACTTTCATTGCCGTTCTGCTAAATATCTACCCTCTCTTCCCCAATGTTCCCTGTATCGTGATGGAAATATCTGTGAAATGAATAACTCATTAATATTGAAACTGTGCCGTCAAATATTCTATGCATTTTGACCAGCTGTGTGTAACATGACAGAGATTTGACTCTTTATGATGCACATTATGTATCCCATATAGTTTGGCAAGAGTTAGTAAGATGTGGATTCAAATCATGATAGAATTCAAGGAATTGCTTTAATCCTACAACATTTATATTCCTTATCTCTAAGAAACAATAACAATTTTCTTCTTTTTATTAATTAAATTATTTATTCACTTTACATCTCTCCTTTTCACTCTCCTCTCCATCCCACTCTTCCTACTTTAGCAACCCACCCTCCAGTTCTCCTTAGAGAAGGGAAGACCCAACTCGTCCCCCTCCCCCATGTACCAACACAATCTGGCATATCAAGTTTCATCCGTCTTCATAGAAGCAGACAAGGTTGCCCAACTAGGGAAAAGAATTCATGGAGGGGGCAATATTGTCTGAGTCAGGGACAGCACCCATACCAATTGTTTGGATACCCACATGAAGATTATGCTGCATATTTGCTACATATATGTAGGAGGCCTAGATCTAGTTCATGCCTCATGCTTTTTGTTGGAGGCTCAGTCCCATTTACTTGACTCTGTAGTTCTTTTTGTGGTATCCTTGACTCCACAGGCTCCCTCAATTCTTCATCCAACTCTTCCACAAGACTCCTCTAGATCTATTTGTGTGAGTCTCTGCATTTTTTTTCCATAAGCCTCTGTTCAAGGCCTCTCAGATGATAGCTATGCTAAGCTCCAGTCTGAAAGCAAAGCAGAATATCATTAATAGTGACAGAGGATTCTCTCTCCCATTAGGTAGATCTCAATTTGGAACAGTCATTGGTTGGGAGCAGTAATATTTTAGAGCATAAAAGAAGCATTGTTTTCTATAAATACAGGATATATGATATATTTAGATTACTGTAAATCACAGGTAGGTTTTGATATTTTCATTTCTAATACTATTAAGGAGTCTGTATGCCCCAGGAAGATTCAGTTTTACAATCCCTCAGCACACTGGTATTTGCCTGACTCTTGGCAGTTTGAAGGCCAGCAACAGTGCAGGCATTTCTGTTGTATTAGGTAGACCAGAACATTTTCTCTTCTGTGATGGAACCATAGTTTTAGGAGCACATCCCTTTTGTGGCTTATCTCTGTTGCTTGTGGAGGTAATGTTTTACTGAAATCCACCAGGAAAGTGGGATAGATCTCAGTGGATAGACTAGCTATCCTGCCCAGTTTTATTCTTTCTGAATTCCCATATTCAGGGTCTTGGCCTAAATGGGTTTTGGACCTTTCTCATAAGGAGACAAAGAATACAGCAATCATAGTCTGAATTAACATCAGTCTTATCTTTATCAGCTTAGGGGACCTTGTGGTGACCCATCTATCATTGTCCTCTGTAGGTTTTCTCATCTAGTTATAATGGATTCACAAGGTGATACTGGCCCCTAAACTTAATGTTGTGTTACAGTATAAAATATATGCACACTTGTCTTATTCTAGATTTCAAAGCAGTGATCTGAGTTTTTTCCATTTATTTTAAAGTTGTTTATACTTTTGTTCTATCTAACCTTCACTATGTGAGCATATATTTATTTATTTTACTTTCTCTTAAATAGTTCTGGACTTTTCTAAATGCCTTATTTGAGGACAATGAGATGATTCTGAGTAGTTATTAAAGAAAAATCTTTTGTACACTGTTAAAATAATAGAGGTGTCCTGAGGTCAAGATCCTACTACTAAAGTTACCAACCTCTGGCTAAATTTCAAAATAAAATTACAAACTGAAAAGGCTAAGGTTATGGTTCCATCTCCTATAAATGAAATTCCTAATTACGTGTTTCCCATAAGCTGTGATTCTTAAGCTATAGCCCAGTGATGCCAGGTTCCATTGTGAGTAGGTAAAAAGTCTTGGAAACTTTATCCATGTGGCACAGGCTTTGTGAACAGGAAAGATAAAAGATTGAGGGAACATGAAAACTTCTCACACAGTGGCTACGGAAGGAAAGGACTATGTGGCAAGACCTAGACCCTGCAATGAGGCACTGAGAAGCTATTGCATAAAGTTCTAACGGGAAATCTTTTTGTGTGTTTTATTTTCTGTTTTTGTTTGTTTATTTTGTGGATTATTTTTCTATATAACCATGGCTGTCCTGAAACTAGCTCTGTAGACCTGGCTTGGCTGATGCCTCAAATTCACAGAGATCTACTTGTCTCTTCCTCCTAAATGCTAGGATTAAAGGCATGCACCATAATAGCTGGCTCTAAATGTAAATCTTAAGTTGTAATGAATTTCATAGGTTATCATATAGGCCCAAACTATGAAAAAAATATGTCATGGAATTCTGAATGGATGAATAGATATTGAAAAGGAGAGAAGTCATCTATAGGAATGGTAATATTTTTTTTGTGGCACTGTATATTACAAGTTTTTAGGTATTTTTGTTGCAATATACATAATTATATAACTATATATAATAACATGATATATATAAATGTAATTCACAGTTATAATCATTGTAGGTTTGGTAGAACCTTTTGAGTTTTGAAAAGGCATTAGAGTTATTAAAATTATGGAGACCTTGGAAATTTGAATTTATATAGTTTGCATCATGAAAGGATCCTGAATCTATGAAGGGGGGTATAGACTATTTTGATATTATTTTATTTTAATCAGAATATGAAATGTCCTCTGAAATCCATGTATATGAACACTTGTCCCACAGATGGTGGTATATGTGAAACCTTTTGGAGGTAAATGCTAACTTGAAGAAATACATTAGGTAATCATTTGGGATTCATAGCCAGGCCCCATGTCCTATACCCATTTTGGTTATTATTGCAGGTACAATATGACAAACTATCTTTGTGTGTATTCCTTTCAAATATGTAGCAAATTATACCCTTCTTCTGCTTCATCCCAAGTATTTTCTCATAGTGATGAGAAGAGTCGCTCACAGACACTACTTCCTTTTCATAGTCAAATAATATTCCAGCATATGCTTACCGGTGTCCCAGAAAGCTATACTAAATGTGGACCAACTATGTAACTTAAAATAGGAAACATTTATTCCCTAACATTTCTGAAGTCTGGAAATCCCAAATAAAAGTGGGAACATAGCCATAATACATTTTGGCTTCTTCATGGACTAATTTGCATCTGATAATTTTCAGTACTCCAAGGCACTGAAGCTTAGAGATACAGTACAATTCCTCCAATTTCTCCCATGCCATATATTGCCTTTTGCACCGTGTACCTTGTCTACACTTCAGTGTCCTAACATGTTCTATTTAGGGCACACACCACAGAGGTAACTGTAGTACAATATGAATATATTGACTTACCTACTCCTTCAAAAATAACTATTTCTTGATAAGGTACTTATAGATATCTTTATTTTCATGAGTTAGATGTAGTATTCATCATGGTGTTTATCCTCTCCAATGTGTGAATAAGGTATATTCTCTTTATTTTGTTTCTGTAATTCCATCACTATGGTTTTCCCAAAATAAATCATATTCCTTCACACATGACAGATCACTCAAACTTGTCTTAAGTTTGAGAATTCACAGTCTTCATTATCTACCAAACTCCACCTTCTCTTAGCTATGCAACAAAATAACAATCAACTATTTTTCAATTCTTCATATCATCCTCTTTACCTCATTATGGGTCTTCCTACCCTTTACTTCAACTTATGCTTTCCTATACCCTTCCAATTAATAATTGCTATAACCAAAATCATAAATAAAAGCTCTTTACTTTATCTCATGCTTCCTACATACTGGTATCTTCTCATTCTTTGTCAAAACAAAGTTTCCTGAAAGTTCTAATAATACTCACAATGTCTTCTTCCCCCATCTAGCACTCTAGAATACATTTCAATTTGACATTGTGCTTACTTAAACACTACTTTAACTATCATCATAAAACATTGCCATTATACACCCACCATTCTGTTTTCTATCTAAATTGAATCTCCAGGATATCTATTTTATTCTGTTATATCAAATATTCCCTGGGAGGGGGAACAAGAATGAATATCTACTTACCCAGAGAAAGAACCAAAATATCACTTATATGAAACACCAACTAATGAATTTAACAGAGTGATTTAGTGTATTGTGGGTGAGGCGTCACTTACAGATCAGGAGTGATTCATCTGCAATTGTACAATCTTTATATACACTCATCTCAGCATCGGTGATGAGCTCTGAAAGCTACAGCCTTCAAACTGTTGGCAAGATGTGCACATAGCTAAGAAGTATGAAAATTACACCATGATAGCCAGCATGGTCATAGTTTTTTCACCTATCTTCTGGTTACCACTTCTGTAACTTTGAACAGAAGTCTTCACAGACTTATAAGTTTCAGCTTTCCAAGGTATGTGATATTTGTTTACTTCCTAATTCTCATGCATCTACCATTCTTTTCTGAAGGAAATGTTTCAATTTGAAAAAAAAAATGGTATAAAACATTTTCACACTGAGTAACAAGGTCTACTCTATTCATGGACAGCATCATTATTTGCAAACTTCATCCACATCTAAATAATCATGAATTGAAAAATGTGACCTCATAAAACTGAATAGCTTCTGTGAGGCAAAGGACATAATCATTAAGATAAATTGACAAACTACAGATTGGAAAAAAATCTTCACTAATCCAACATCTGATAGAGGATTAATATCCAAAATATATAAAGAACTCAAGCTAACCACCAAAATCCCAAACAACCCAATCAAAAAATGGGGTATAGAACTAAGTCGAGAATTCACAACAGAGGAATCTTGAATGGCTGACAAGCACCTTAAATGTTCAAAATCCTTAGGGATCAGGGAAATGCAAATCAAAATAACCCTGACATTCCACCTTACACCAATCAGAATGGCTAAGATTAAAACCTCTGGTGACAACATGTTGGTGAGGATGTGGAGAAAGAGGAACACTCCTCCTTTGCTGGTGGAATTGCAAACTATTACCACTCTGGAAATCAATCTGGAGGTTCCTCAGAAAATTGGAAATAGATCTACCTGAAAACCCAGCAGTACCACTCTTGGGAATATTCCCAAAAGATGCCCCATCATGCCAAAGGCACATGTTTCACTATTTTCATAGCAGCCTTATTTGTGACAGCCAGAAGTTGGGAACAACCAGATATCTCATGACAGAAAGATGGATACAGAAAATGTGTTTCATTTACACAATGGAATACTACTCAGTTACTAAGAATGAGGACACCCTGAGTTTTGCAGGCAAATGGATGGAACTAGAAAATGTTATCCTGAGTGAGGTAACTCAGAACCAAAACAACATGCATGGTATGTACTCTCTAATAAGTGGATATTAGCCAAATAAATAAATAAATAAATAAATAAAGTATACTTAAGATACAGTCTCATAAAGGTCAACAAGCTGAAGGGCCCAAGTAAGGACACCTCAGTCCCACTGTGAAGGGAGAAAAAAGCAATCAAAAGTGGGAGGGTGGGAAGAATCTGGGAGGAAATATAGATGGGTGTGTTGAGGAGATGGGAACGTGATCTGGTATTGAGTGAGGGAAAAGGACTGAAGCTCTGAGGGCCAGGCGAAATAATGGAAACAGGCAACCTAGGGAGGTAGGAGGTTGGGAGGGCAGCTTCAGAATGCACCAGCAACCTGGTAGGTAAGAGACTCTTAGGACTCAAAGGGAGGGACTTAGATGAAATGCCTGACAGTAGAAAGAGGGAACTTATAGATTCCCACCTCCAGCAGGAAGACAGGGTATCAAATGAGGGAGGGAGTTGTCATCCCACAGTCAAAATCTGACCCATAATTGTTCCTGTTTGAAAGAAATACAGGGATGGGAATGGAGAGGAGCTTGACAAAAAGAAGGTCCAACAACAGGCCCAAAGTAAGATCCAGCTTCAGGGGAGGTCCCAAGGCCTGACACTATTACTGAGGCTATGAAGCACTCACAAAAGGGACCTATCATGACTGCTCTTCAAAAGACCCAACAAGCCTTGAAAGAGTTAGATACATATATTTGCAACCAACCAATGAACTGAAGCTGCTGACCCCTGTGGTTGAATTAGGGCAAGGTTGAAAGAAGCTGAGGAGGAGGGCAACCCTGTAGGAGGACCAGTAGTTTCAATTAACCTGTACCCCCAAGATCTCTCAGACACTGGAACATCAACCAGGCAGCATATACCAGCTGATATGAGGCCCCCAACACATATACAGCAGAGGACTGCTGGGTCTGTGTTCCATCAGAGATGATACACCTAACCCTCAAGTGACTGGAGGTCCCAGAGAGTTTAAAGGACAGGTGGGGTGGGGGGAGAAGGGTGGGGACATCCTTGTGGAAACAGGGGGTGGTTGGAGGTATGAGATGTGGAACAGTAGGAGGGTGGATGGGGGGATAAAATCTAGAGTGCAAAAAAATAAATTAATTAAAAATTTAATAAAAGCTAATCAAGTGGAAAAAAAAAAAAAGAAAGTGGCTTCAGTACGTTTTTGAACATGTATGATCTGGTTACTCCTTATCACCTTCTGCAGTGTAACTCACTGAGCATACTGCAACATTCCACTTCTTTAAATATTTTTTTCATATATATATATGTGTGTGTGTGTGTGTGTGTGTGTTGTGTGTGTGTGTCTGTGTGTGTAATATTTTATATGTTTCTCTCTTTTATAACTTCTCTTAGGTCTCCCCACACCAACAAAATTCATGTTCTTGTGATCTCTTTCCCAAACAAACAAACAAAAAAACAAAACAATAAGACAAAAACATACTAAAATAAAACAACGCAAAATCCCTCCAACAAAAATGGAATCCATTTTGTGTTAGCCAACTACTCATGGACTTGGGCCCTGCCCTGAGTTGTGTTTGATGTACTCATTGACACGTATTGTAGAAAACTAATTTCTCCTTTCCCAGAAGATATCAATTGCGAATACCATCTTGTTTTGGTATAGGACTTTGTGTTCACTTTCCCTTTTACATGCCGAGATTTTGTCTGGTTTTGAAATTGTTCTAGACTTGTATGTCCTGTAACAGTTGCTATGAGTTCGTATGTATACCAACATGTTGGATCAGGAACATGTTGTCTTCTTGTAGTCATCAATACCTCTGGCTTTTACAATACTTCTGCTTCCTCTTTGGCATAGACCCCTAAGCCTTAGAGAGGGTTTCTGTTTGTTTGTTTTGTTTCATTTTGTTTTTTATCATCTTATTAATTGGTTAATTTACTCATGCCTTACTCCGCACCAGTTAATAACTAACTAAAATTATTTCCCATACTACCACAGTAGTGATTATGTTTTAAATTTCTGGTGCTACGCTTTTTCCAGAGTGATTTGCTATGTCCTCAAACTGTGAACCAAAATAAATGTTCCCTCTTTTAATTTGCTTTTTTTAAAAAAATATTAATTAATTAATTAATTAATTAATTAGAAAATGACATACCCATTCTATGCCATGCCATACTTTTGGAGATATGGTCAACCAAGGAAAATTTTTAGGATTCAGTTCTTTCTTTCTGCTGTGTAAGGTCCCAGGGACAAAAGTCAGATCATCAGACTTGAAAGAATGCAAGAGTACTGGTTGGAAATACTTGCTCACATTTGAGCTGCTTTTCTTTAGGTATTTTATCATGGTAATAGAAAAAGAAAATGATATCGGCACCTTACGTACTATGAAAGGGACATTGCCACTTTTATCATTAAAGGAAAAAGAGAAGAAACATAATGAAAAATCACATACAAGACTCTGTAGACCACTTTGTCAATAAAACTGCTGTATTTGATAATAAATACAATAAGACCTTTCTTTTTTATTTTTTTAATTTTTGATATTATAACAATAATACAATTTCTTCTTTTTTTTTCCCCCAAAACACACCCATATAATGATCCCCACTCTCTTTGAAATGTATGGTCTCCAAGCAGAGAGGGGCCACCCAGAACCCCCTCTGACTGGCGATCTGAGTTCTTGCTTAGGCTGCGAGGCTAAGCACTGCAAGGGAATATAAATAAAAGTTAAAAATATCTCTCTGGATTCCCTGAGGGACAAGCCTGACTGCATCGGAGTTGATGTCAAAAGTATCCACTCTCCAGGAAAAAGACATCAGGATGGGTATGGCCCTCATGCCTCACTGGACAACTACAGGAGGACCGCAGCCATTACAAGGTCCCCTTCAATTATTGGAGGTCAGGCCTCTATCCTCACCTTCACAAGATTAGAATTGCTACAGCCCTTCTGTACTTAGAGAAGGGAGGAGATGTCAGGGGCAGCTCTGCTTATACACTGAAGGCCTACAATCAGCCATAGGCCTAAAATCAGCAATAGGCCTGACATACATATATGCTAACCAAAGTCTTCAGTCTCTGTGGAAAAACACTGAAACAAATGGCTATAAGCTATTGTAAACAGATGGCATTTGTGGAAATTTACCAGCCTGAGTAGTCATTGATCTTGTAAATAGGTAGCCTTGGTGGATAGTACCAACTTAGATAAGGACAAGTGAATCACAGGCAGAGTCAAAGGGCTCTTCTCAAAATCAGTGCTAAATAAAAACATGCTGAAAGTAATGTATAAAGTGAACATATACCAAAACAGCTATTCTTTTTATCTGAATATAATGTACATGTCTGTGCAGCAATTTGCATCTGTGTGTGTGTGTGGTTGTGTATTTATATTTCTTTAATTCTTATGCTACTATCTAAGATGAATTAAATCATTAAATTTAATGGTAAGTATCTATATTTTTCATATTCCACTACAGGCACAACTTCAATCCCAAGACGGGACTAAGGAAAATAATCAGGAAGCCACTTTGTTCACATATCACCTACATAAATTTAATGAGCATGTCTCAGGATTTACAGCATGTGTCAAATGACATATAGCGTGTTTCTTTTGATCTGTTTATTATTTTGTGTGTATATGTACAATGTGTGGGTATGCATACATATATGCATGCATATGTTTGTGCATGTGTACATTATTGTTATTATAATTATACATGTATGCATATGTAGAAATAAGAGAATATCTTTGCAGAGACATTCATTTCCTTTGTCCTTCAATGGATCTGGGAATTGAACTCAAGTCATTGTGAATGTACAGAAAGCATATTTACTAAGTGATTCATCTTATTACATCTATATCAGAGTATATTAATGCACACAGATGCTTCTGATAACCAAACTTTCCTGTGTAGAATGTCAATCTCAGGTTTTGGGGCTTAAGTTGAAGCCCATTGTCAATCTTCTAGTCAAGAATAATTTTCAGGTTTTAAAGCAAATAAAAGTGCATCCCTGAATGCTAAACTTCCCCCTTTCCTAGTTTTCTTTTCCTTATGCTGTGATACACACCATGATCCAAAAGTAACTTATAGGAAGAAAATATTTTATTTGACATACACTTAATGGCCATAGTCCATCATTGAAGGAACTTAAAGAGGACCTGACAAAGAACTACAGGGGAATGGTGCTTTCCCTCCTTGTATGCAGTCTAATGGTTTGATTGTTTTATTATACTGCTCAAGATGACCTCTGTAGGGATTGTATTACCCACAGTGTGATGTGGTCTCCTAATTAACTAATAATCAAAGGTATCCCTCACTGTATTTGTTACATTTTTTGTTTTCATAAACTACAATGACAAAAAGTAGCTCAAAGAAGAAAGAATATGCTTTGCTTATGTTTCTAAAGAGATACTCCATAATGGCAGCATGTTCAGAAAGCTAAAAGAGCACATCTTCTACCTGAAACTCAAGCAAAGAGAGCTAATTCAAAGTATGGTCAAAGCCCTCAGTGACATTCTTCCTCTAGCAATACTCCATCTCCTAAAGATTCCACAACATCATTAAAGAGTGTCATAAACAAGGAATAAAATGATCAAATACATGAGCCTATTTGGGGCTTTTATCATTCAAAGTACCAAATCCACACACTTGTCCACTGTCTAATCAGATCTAAGTAATTTCTTTTTCCTCTTTAGTTACACATAGATTCTTTTTTCATACAACACAATCTGAATACAGTTTCCTTTCCTCTGCTCCTACCAGTTCCTCTCCAATTCGTTTCTTATCCAGATCCTCTCCTTTTTGATCTCTCATTAGAAATAACAGGCTTTTAAAAGATAACAAAAGCATCTTAAAATAAAATAAAATAAGATTACATAAAAAAAAGATTATTATATTAAAGTTGGACAAGCCAAACCAATTGAAAGTACAAGTTCCCCAAGAGAAGGCACAAGAACCAGAGGCCCCTCATTCACACATGCAGGAGTCCCATAATAGTAATAGTATATACGCAGAGGACCTGACATAAACCTGTGTAAGCCCTGTGACTCCAGCTTCAGTCTCTGAGAGTTCATGTGAGTTTTGCTCTGTTGATATTAAGGGCCTTGTTCTCCTGTTTTCCTCCATCATCTCTGTCTCTATACCCTTTTGACTCCTCCTCTATTGTATTCCTTGAGTTTTGAGAGAAGGTAATTGGCAGAGACATCTGATTTAGAGAAGTGTGTTCAATGATATCTCTATTTGTTTCTTTAATCTATCATCTCTATCTATCTATCTATCTATCTATCTATCTATCTATCTATCTGTCATCTATCATCTATCTCTCTCTCCATTATGTCTGCCTGTGGATCTCTGTATTTGTTCCCACCTGCTGTAGGAGGAAACCACCCTGGTGAGCAAAAGGGATAACACACCACTGTTTTAGTTTGGTTATCTTTTGCAGTGAAAAGACACAATGACTGTGAGAATTCTTGTAAAGGAAAACATTTAATTGGACCTGAGGTTTAGTTTCAGAGGTTTAGTCTATTATCATCATGGCAGCAAACATAGCAGCATGCAGGCAGATATGGTGCTAGAGAATGAGCTGAAAGATCAATATCTTAATCCATGCCCACAGAAGGTAAAAGTGTGCTACCCTGGGCATAGCTTGAGAATATGAGACCTCAAACTTGCCCACACAATGACATGGTTCCTCCAAAAAAGCCATACCTACTACAAAAATGCCATACTTCCTAATAGTGTCATGGCATATAGGCCAAGCATTCAAACAAAAGACTCTATGTGGCCTTTCCTATCCAAACCACCACAACAATCCAAACACAAAACCCTTAATCTACAATTTGTCCTGCCTGCAAAATATGCTAGGGCAATGTGGCACAAAGCTTGTCGGTGTAAGCAACTAATATCTGGTTTGATGAAATGCCCACTCTATGAGACTGAATCCATACATGACACTGTCTGGGTGACGAAGAACCAGCATCTAGAAATTCCAGAGAACTAGGACAAAACCCTACACTACTGGGTCAAAAAAAATTGAAAAGTAGCAATAAAATTACTTCTACGGTTATATTCCTATACTCATAGGTTCGTGTCTTATTAAGGAATTTTTTGAGTTTTCTCCTCTCAGATAATTCTAGAATATGTCAAGTTAGCAGACACATAAGGGGCCTGCAGTTATAGTTCACTAGCTTAAAAGCTTATTGTGCAAGCACTAGTGTAGATTGCTGATGTTCCCAAACGCCCATGTGAGAAGCATGGTTTTGTGATATGTCTGTAATTCCAGGATTGGGAGGAAGAGATAGCAGAGTTGCTAATGATCATTAGCCAATCTTTCTAGAGAAACCAGTAAGCTCCAGGTTCAGTGAAAGTCATTGCCGAAAGACAAAAATAAAAAATAAGATGAAGAAACAATTGAGGGAGACACACGACAATTTCCTCTAGCCTTTATAAGTGCACCTGTGCTCACACATGTGTGGATAAACTTCCGATGTACCAAAGCCAGGAGACATGAGAAAGAGTTCACTTCATAAAAACCACACAGGACTTGTATTAAATACCCCACATTATCCCCAAAATGCATATCATCTAGACCCATCAGACATAATAATGCAGTGTGCTAAACTGAATATCCTATCCTCTTTTTAGGGCATTACAGGCTTCTAAATTCATAATGCTTCATTGTGAAGATGAATCCAACTGTTCCTATACCAGAGACGACATAAATAAAGGAATCTTAGTACATCACCATTCACTTTATCTGTAATCTAGGGAATCTATGATCATCTACTAGGTAAGCATTGTTTTATTTATTACATCATCAGAAAACAAAGCATCAAGCATCAATCATAGGGAAAATTAAAAATAAAGTCTTAGTATACTCAAAAACTGTAGTAATTTGTCTGTTAAGTAATAATAATTGTAAAAATTATAAATATATTTAACTTAAACCTGAAAAATTCATGTGTTTTTGGGCTACTTGAATCATAGCTGACAGAAAGGCTGGCTAAACAGTCTGCTAGGAAGTCATAGAATCAGGCTGTATCAAAACTCTGCTATGTGCTCTGTAAAAGTTAATTTTCTTTCCTTCTTTATGAACACTAAAATTACCAAGTGGAGAGTGTGTCATTTATTTCTACTCCCACTTGTATTATTCATAGAAAATACTATATATTCAAAGGAAAATAATGCTATGACAATACACATTTATCCTTCATTGATGTAATTAACTGTGTCCATGTACAACAGTGACAGCATTTGTGTGGAACACTGATGAGCACAGGGCTGTTTCAAACAAAAAACATAAAGACATAAGTTTGAAATGTGATTTGTCTTATCTTAAAGGAAGCTTTTGTTTATTTAATTATATTTGTATTGACTCTGTTAAACATAATCTGAGGGTTCTCCTCAAGGTATGTGTCATCCGTGAAACCCACCTCAGACCTGCTATCTAAGGTGAATATGTTTCTTCTCTTCCAAGCTTGTTATTTCCTTTCTTTCATATTTGGTAGGATTTTATCTTGTGAAATGGGTCTCATCTTACATTCAATGGTATCTTAATGGCACACCATGTCCTACCATATATTCATACTTCAAAATTCAGGTTAGGAGCCTGAAACATGGCTCAGAGGGTGTAAAGGTTTTCTGCAAAGCCAGAAACCTGAGTTTGACTCTGGAAGATGTGTAAAGATGGAAGGAAAGAACTAATTCCACAAAAGTTTTCTTATTGTCTCTACACTCACAGCACATATACAAATTAATAAAAATGTTAAAATTAGAAATATTTTAAAATACTAGCCAGACACCTACTAGTAAGGCTTTAAGATAAATATCTATCAGTGATGTTTGGTTTTGAGACTACATAGTTCTCATATATTGAGATTCTGTAGTAAAATGAAATAATGAAATATATTGCTGGTCCTATTTACTTCAAATTATTTTTACTATGGAAGCCATTAATGCTTGATATACAGGAAGAATTATATATATATATATATATATATATATATATATATATATATATATATGTGTGTGTGTGTGTGTGTGTGTGTGTGTGTGTGTGGTGTGTATGTGTGTATGTATGTGTGTGTGTATGTATGTGTATACACATACACATATGGTCTGCTTACTCTAAAATGTTTGATTGTACGTTCAACAAAAGGCACCCTCAATTAGAATAAATAAATAGTACAAAATATTGAAATTTTTTTCAAAAGGCCATCGCTGTCATTTTCTCCTGAATAACTCTGATATGTTAGAAAACCAAACACTAAATTAAATAAAAACAATTCAAGACTACTCGACTACCTAGGCAGGTAAGCAACACAAGTGATTCAATTTCAGAAATTCACACAGTAGAAGGATAGATATGACTTCCAAAAATTCTTCTGTGGCTTCCATACCTTAACATCTCCATCACCAACATACATATACACAACAAATATTTAATACACATATAAAAGTCAATGGAATTTTATAGTTATCATATATTTTATCCTCTATTTTTTTCAGGAATAAACCTTAGATGTTAGAAGTCAGGTAATTTTTTATGATATATTTATTTTATATATATGAGTACACTGTCACTCTCTTCAGACACAGCAGAAGAGGGCACCACCATGTGGTTTCTGGGAGTCGAGCTCAGGATCTCTGGTAGAGCAGTCAGTGCTCTTAACTACTGAGCTATCTCTCCATCCCTAAGTCAGATAATTTTAAAGATCTTTATTCCTGGAACTTCATAGCATTGTAGACTTGAAATTTAGATTATACAGGTTACAAATTTCTGCATATTGTAATTTATAATTTCTAATGGTGTTTCATTTTGTATCCTCAAGGATGTTGGCTGTAGATCCAGTGATTACTTAGAAAATGCTGGGATTAAAATAAAACCTTATAAATATTTTTTCCATAAGGAGAATAAAGACTAATATTTTTCAGATACTATTCTCTTTTGTATCAGTCCAAAGGAAAGATGCCTGACACTTAGCTATCCATAAAGCCAGTCCATAAAGGCTGATTGAGTTTTATGAAATCATTCAAGAATATTATAAGCAGGTAAGCAGAAGAAATAAACAATTAATAAAATATAAGTTTACTAAGATATTCATATGACATTTTATCCTGTGTTTTCTCTACAGCTAGTGTTTAAACTGACTAGACAGAACAAAAGAAAACAGATTATTTCCTACATGACATTTGTCATGGTTGTTGTCCAGTTTAGTTTTATAAGCTGCCTAATTCATTATGGGAAACAGTTTTTAGAACTAATTGAATCATTTTTCTCTATATTTCCTGGGTAGTGATTTTCAAAAGAAGGAGAAGACAATGTCAGCAAGATGAATCTTCACTTCTCTTTGGGTATCTAAAATCCTTAAAGAGGATGATCTTCCTGAATCAGCTGAGATAAGGCATAGCAAAGACTATTTCTATGTGCTCACAAGGTGAGTGGCTATATACAGGCCATGGGAGAAACCTGAAAGAGAAACCTTCCCAGATACACAAGAAAATGAACTTGCCTCTTGCAAATAATCATTGCAATATACTCTCATCTGTTTCATTTCTCTCTCCCTCCTTCTCTATCCACCTCTGTTTCTCTCTCTCCTTTTCTTCCTACCCTTCCTTCTCCATACTTCTCCCTTCCTTCCTGATTCAGAGAGAGTCTTATTTTTTTTTAATTTTTATTTTTAATTTTTTTTTCAGCAAATCAAAAAAATTTAAAAAGCATTCAAACAGAATAAAATGAAAAGAAACAAACAAGCAAAATACCAAGGGTCAGATATACTTATACAAGAATTCTATAGAGCCTTTAAACAAGCAATACTTTTTGAGTTATGTTTAAAAAAATTCAGAACCACAATAAGCTCCTTCACAAAGCAAATAATATTGAAATAGTGAAATCAAGTGTAAACCCAACAAAAATATATAAATTATAGTCCAGTATCCCTCATGAGTATACATACAAAAATTCTCAATGAAGTAGTTGCAAACTGAATACAAGAGATATAAAAAAATAATATTCCATGAATAACTGAATAACTGTTTTTTTTTTTTTTAGAAGACCATACTCCATATACAGGATGCATGTTTAGGTCTCAGAGAGAGTCTTATATAGCCCAAATTGCCTTGAATTTGTGTAGAAGAAACAATAACCTTGAAATTCCTATCGTTCTGCATATACCTTTGAAATGTTAGGATTACAAGTTTGAGCTATTATGTATGATTTATATAGGGCTATGACCAATTCCAGGGTATTGTGTACACTAGAGAAATACTCTACCTTTTACACAGAAGCTAAGTAGCTGGTCCCAAGCTTTATAATATAAATGTCTTTTTCTAACACAGGTTTTTACCTGGATTAAGTAATTTTTACTTTTTCAAGGAAAATGAATCCTTTTGCTAGAGATATTTGATCTGTGGTAGCTAATTTTTACTGCCTGTTATAAAATGTCAGCATGTACATGAAAGGGAGGATATGCTTATATGGTGGTACAACTACAGACAAGAATACAAGTTCTAAATACCCCTTACCAAATATACTAAGGGAGTTTCCTTCTTATGAAGGGATAAATTTCTTTACATAAAATATATATGATAGTCAGTCAATATTCCAACTGATTCTAATAATTAGTGAAGGCAAATAAAATAGAATTAACAATTGCTAGAAGAAAATGATTTTAGTTCTATCTGTTTTTCTTACTTTCTCTTCTAGTTATAAAGGTAATTGAAAAATAATTTCCATATAATGGTTTCATATTTTTCCTGAAGGAGCCAAATTTAGTATTTACTGTTTTTTATACTCTACAACTAGGATTTATCCATGAAAACTGAACAGATGTGGTGTGTACAAAGAATGTAATGGAATAAGGAAATCTACATTAGACTTGTTATTTAGTAATTTTTATGATAATTATTTTTGTTTGTTTTAAGATAAATTTAGATAATTCAAAATGAAAGAATTGTGGATAGTTGCATTAGGAGAGAGAAATGCTTTGTTAAAATAATTATTTATGATTGCTATTTAACCAATTTCTCTGCAACTAGACCCCTCTTGGCCAGAAATCTTATTTACTCTGGCCCTGGGTTTCCAAAATGTTGTGATATTAGAGGATACTGAAGTGTAATAAATCCACAGTACAGTGAAAAGATAACTTACTCAGTAAAATGCTGTCCTTGTTAGCATGAGGACCAGAGTTTCACACTCATTGCTCATTGTATAAAGTCACCATGTTTACCTTCCTCTGTAATCCTAGCCCTGGGTGAAAAAGGCAATCCCATGGCTCTCTGAGTAGCAAGACTGAGGATCTCCAGGCCAATAAGAGACACTCTCTCATCTGTAATATATATATATATATATATATATATATATATATATATATATATATATATATGTTAGCATTCTGTTAAACTCCACCTCCACAGTTACCTGGCAACAGCTAGGTATGCTCCTCCCCAAAACTACTTGGCAACAGCCAGGTAGCCCTGCACACTATTATAAGAGGGGCTGTCTGGCCCCTCCTCTCTCTCTTGTTCTCTTGCTCTCTTGCCCCTTGACCCGTTCGCCTGCAGGTTGTACCCGACCGTCCCCCCTCCCCCCTCCATGTGGTCATGGCCTCCACCTTTCTCTGCTCTCCCTCTCCTCTCTTCCCTCTGCCTAAATAAACTTCTCCTCATGGAACCCTCTGCTGCCGTTTTTCTTTTTTAAATAACAATATATGTTATATATATATATATATATATATATATATATATTATATATATGATAGGAGAGAGAGAGAGAGAGAGAGAAGAGAGAGAGGAGATCGTTTTTGAGAAATAACACATGAGCTTGGCTTATGGGCTTCATATCTGTAATTATTCATATAGGTACTCACCCATTTGTATAGATATACACACACACCACATACACATACACACACCACACACATAAACACATACGAAAGAGGTGGGGAATTGTAGGGTTGTGGGTTCCTCGTCCACTCCACCATAGGACTCAGCTGCTTGGCAAGCCAGACATGTGGAGTTGACCCCATGCTTAACCCACACCTTCTCCTGGTGGGTATTGGGCCATAGAAAAGCCCAGGAACAACATTCAGGGAGTGAAAAAGCCCAGTCTGAGGTTGAGGCACAGGCGTGGGAACAGGACAGCTGTAGGTGGCTTGGGAGTCCCCACATCTGTGGCAAGGGCATGGGACATGAGGTTCCAAAGCTCTTGGATACCCAGGTGCTGCTGAAAGTTGTGGAAGAGCTGAGAATGGAATCTGGGCCTGAATGCTGGACCTTGCCTCGGTCAGGGGAAAAGGGAGGACCTCTGGCTGGTCTGGGGGGGGGATAGTCCTTGGCTTTATGGTGGCAGGCTTGGGCTTGGTGGTGGTCATGGTTGGGAGCTAAGAGAAGCCTTCTATGGGAGACTAGACTTCGCTCTATCAGCGAAAGCCTTCTCCATGGTTCCCCATGGTGAATCTCAATGAACAGAGACAGTCCATGGTTTTAAGGCATTTATTACTATGGCAGAAAGTTGATGTGTAAAACCATACCTCACTTCTCAGTGTGGCCCTGAACTTAAGTACTTTTTGCAGGGACAAATGTCTGGGAAAAAAAATGCGTATTGGCTAAGCCCTCCAGGCTTCTAGGAATCTCATTAGAATGGTGATTTCTGTCTTGAGCCTATGTGACCACAAGTCAGGTCCTTCACCTTATGTACATGTCATCTACATGTGGAGGGCTTCAGGCGTTGCCCTTGCATGTCTGATGGCCACACATATATAGTGGTCTGCAGATAATGACAGGAGCCTGATGTTGGGGAGCAGGCAAAGCTCTTACTATCCCTTCAGAGTCTCCAGGACTTCTAGCCTTAGTTCAACCAGGAGCCAGGCTATCTTTCATGGTCCCACAAGAGAAGGGAAAGAGGATCTGCAACATAATGATATTTCTTAGACCTCAGAACACAGTTACTAATATCCTGAGATATCTGCAGCAAGAAATTTAAATAGAGAGCCAGAGCTGAAGCTCACAGCACTTTCAGAAACCATTCTTCAAGATGTTATGGCACTGTTCTGTCTGACTTTATCAGGCCCACTGAAGACAGAACATCTAAAGAAGGCATAACAAGGAATATTTAGATTAGATCCCTTTTCCCCACTCACCTTCCTGTTCTTCAGGGAAAGCACAGCTCCCTGAACTAGCTCTGAGTGGCCTCTTCAAGCCCCATTGTCTGGCCCCTGTCTGCCAGCCTCTATAAGGCCCCCCAAACAAGTAACATCTCATCTGCTACATCAAGAATATCCAGTCTAAAGTTGCCCACCTGAGGTATGCTGCTTGATGAACATCAAATTTAGGCTTACTTTCCTGAGGCCCGTTACACCAGGAACATCTAAGTACAACCAGATGGGTAAAGGTCAGCATATGAACACAGACACTAAGAGCTAGAGCAATATAGCACCTTTGAAGTAATGCTATCCTACCAAAACAAGATGCAGATATCCTACTCCAGATGACATACAAGAAAATGACCCTAAACCCAACCATATAAAGATGATAGATGCCTTTAAAGAGGAAATAAATATACCCCTCAAGGAAATACAAGGAAAGACAATCAATCTGGCAAAGGTCTTCAAAGAGGAAACTACTAAATCCCTTAAAGATATATAGGAAAACACAAAGAGGTGACTGAAATGAATAAAACAGTTAAACACATGAAAATAGAAATAGAAACAATAAAGTAAACTTAATCTGAGGGCATCCTGAAAATAGAAAACCTAGGGAAGAAAACAGGAACAACTGAAAGAAGCATCACAAACAGATTAAAAGAGATAGAAGAGAGGATCTCAGGAGTAGAAGATATAATAGAAAAGGATGATACATTGGTCAAAGAAAATGTTAACCAAAAAAATTCCTGACATAATACATCCAGGGAATCTGGGAAACAATGAAAAGACTTAACCTAAGAATAATAGGAATAGTAGGTGAAATGTACCAGTTCCAAGGACCAGAAAATATTTTCAACAAAACTCCCTCAAAATAAAGACAGTCCTATAAGCATACAAGAAGCCTACAAAATACCAATCAGATTGTACCCCTTCAAAAATTCTTCCCATGATATAAGAATCAAATGCTGAATCTACAGAAAAAATGAAAAAAATATTAAAAGCTGCAAAGAAAAAAGATGAAATAACATACAAAAACAATTCAGAATTACACCAGACTTCTCAGTGAGACTATAAAAGCTAAAAGGTCCTGGACAAATGTCTATATGTCCTTGAAGAAATTACAGATGCCAACATAGACTACTACATTGGCAAAACCCTCAATCTTCATATGTGGAGAAAATTAGATATTCTAGAACAAAACCAAATTTAAACAATATCTATCCACAAATGTAGCCCTGCAGCAAATACTTGAGGGAAAACTCAAAACCTAGAAGGATAATTACAGAGAAAAAAAATATAGCAAATAAGAAATTCCATAACACTGAAAATAAAATAAAGAAAAAATTTACAAATACACACAGAAACACACACATACATATATACTAACAACACCAACATCAAAATAACAGGAATTAACAATCATCAGTAATTAATATCTCTCAACATTAATGTATTAAATTACTCAATAAAAAGACAAAAGCTAATACAATAGATGTGAAAACAGAATATAATATTTTGTTATATACAAAAAGCACACCTCAGCAACATAGAAAATATTTCAGAATAAAGATCAGGGAAAATGTTTTCCGAGCAATGGGACTCAGGAAGAAACCTGGAGTAATCATTCTAATATCTAGTGAAATAGGCTTTCAACCAAAAATTAATCAAAAGAGATGGGAAAAGGTTCTAGATGTATCAAAGGAAAAATTTACCAAGATGACAACTTAGTTTTGAACATTTATTCCCCAGCTAAAAGGGCATCCATATTCATAAAAGAAATATTACTAATGTACTATAAACCATGAGAAAATAAAAGCAGCCATTAAAAGACTCCCAACAAAAAAAGCCCAGGACCATATGGTTTTTGGAAGAATTCTACTAGAGTTTCACAGAAGAGGTAATACGGATACTCCTCAAATTATTCCAAAAATAGAAACAGGAAGGATATTTTGAATCTTATTCAATGAGGCCATGATCATGCTGATACCTAAGGCACACAACGATGTAACAAAAAACAAAAAACAAAAAAGACTTCAGGCCAATTTCTCATATGAACATTGATGTAAAAATATTTAATAAAATACTTAAAAACTGAATCCAAGAAAACATCAAAAACATCATTCACAATGATCAATTAGGCTTCATCCCACGGATTCAGGGATGGTTCATCATTCAAAAATCCATCAGTGTAATCCATAGAACGAAATTACTGAAAGAAAAAAAAGTCATATGATCATTTTACTAGATGTTGAAAAAATTATTTGACAAAATCCAACACCCTTTTATGTTAAGAACCTTGTAGGGATGGATCATGGTTACAATAAAAAGAATAATATACAGTAAGCCAAAACCTACATTAAATTATATGGAGAAAAAATATAAGGCAATTCTACTAAAATCAGTGCCATGACAATGTTGCTCTTTCTCTCCCTATACACTGAAAATAGTACTTGATATTTTTGCTAGAGTAATAAGGAGACTTAAGGAGATCAAGGGGATACAAATTTGAAAGGAAGAAGTCAAAGTATTGCTGTTCACAGATGTTATGATAGTATGATATTATGTTATGATAGTATATATAAATGACCCCAAAAATTGTACCAGAGAACTGTCATAGCTGATAAACACCTCCAGTAAAGTGGCTAGATACAAAATCAACTAAAAAATCAGTAGCCCTCGTTTACCCAACTAATACATAGTCTACGAAAGAAATTAGGGAAACAAACCCTTTATAATACACAAAAATAATATAAAATATTTTGTTGTAATTCTAACCAAGCAAGTCAAAGACTAGTATAATAAAATATTAAGTCCCTGAATAATGAAGTTTAGGAAAATATCAGAAGATATAAAGATCCCCTGCTAATAAATTGGTAGGCTTAACACCTCAAAAATAACTGAGTATTTAAGAGGGCTCAGGAACGATATGTGCATTTTACGCAGGAGGTGTAATATAGTCCTTGAAGGTGGATAGACAGAGGGAACTGTGAAGGAGAGAGGATGATGAGGGTATGAGGACTCTTATCAGGTGTTTGGGCAATGGGGACTGGAGAAGGAAAGATATATGAATGGAAATTTGTAGTGGGCAGCTCTGGGATTAGCTGAAGACCTGGAATAGACTACTAAACCAGTGGTAAGATAAGAGAAGATATGGGAAATCTATCTGTGTGATCCTATCTGAGATTCCTATTATGGGGGTTATAGAGACTGACCGACTCCTGTAGCCAAGAATGACTTCCAGTGGAAGGAGAGGAACATAAACTCACTCACAATACCGTCAAACTCAAATTTGTCCTGTCAACTATATAATTAGGGATAAAGTTGATGCAGAGACTGAGGGAATGGTCAAATGATGACTGGCTCAACTTGAGACCCCTCTCATGTGAGAGAGAGCCAACTGGTAGTAATACTCTTCTATACTTGCACCAGGAGCTTAGCATGATGGTCTCCAGAGAGGCTTCATCCAGCAGAAGATGGAAACAGATGCAGAGGACCATAGTCAAACATCAAACAAGGGGGAGGGGGGCAGGAATGGCTAGGGGACTCATGTGGAAGAGCGCAGGAGAGAATTGAGAAAGCTGAAGAGATCAAGGAAACAACACATAGAGTCAACTAACCTGGTCCCATGGTGCATAGACTCATAAAGAGTAAACCACCAACCAAAGTTCATGAAGAAGCTCTACCCAGGCCCCACACACATTTATAGCAGATGTACAGCTTGGTCTTTGTGTGGGTGCTCTAAAACTTGGCAAAAGGACTGTCTCTGTCTCTGTTGCCTTCCACTCGATCCCCTTCCCCTACCTGGACTGCCTAGTTGGCCATTATTAGAAGAGGGTGTGGTTAGTCTTGCTGATGGTACTAGATATCTCAGGGTGGGGTGACACACAAGTGGGGCTTCTTGTTCTTTGAACAGGGGAGTGTGAAATCAGGAAAGAAATTTGTAAGTGTGGAACTGGGAAGAGAAGAGAGAATAGGGGCTGATAATTAGAAGAATTATGAATAAAAATGTTTAAAAAAAAAGAAATGCTGTGATTATAGGGGTAAGCTCTTATTGAGGTTTTAGTGAATTAATTCCAGTTAACTAGGTTCTTCACAGCTGTTTATACAAAGCATTATTAAAAGTATTTCAAATCAAAAATAAAGTTTCCTAGAATATACTTATATTTAAAACTCAAAATACAATATTATGATTTAGTAGTCTTTCTGCTGAAAGAAAACCTCAGGTCCTCATCAATTCCAGCATTATTGAAAGTTTCCCTTCTGAAATCCTTGCTTTTCTAAAGTTCACAAAAGACACAGTTGCCTCTAGCACTCAGAGTTCCCTGACCTTAAGGGTAATCAGAAAATACCAAGCAGGTAAGAATAGAGAGTCCAAAAAGAGAATGAGAATTTTCTTCTCTCCCATGTAGAAATAACCATAGTTGATGCAGAATACAATGCATAGGCTAATAATCCACTCCAAATGTTTCCATGAAGAGATGATATTTTGCATGGGTACATGTATGTGGTGTGTTCATGAGTGGTGCATTTATTGATGTCTGAGTACACCTGTGGGGGTTAGTATGCATGTGGTAGTCAGTGGTCAACACCATATGTCTTCCTGTATCACTCTCCACCATATATATGAAGGCACATATATATGTGTGTTGTGTGTGTATTTAATTTCTATTTCTATTTTTATATTTCTGTTTCTATTTTTTTTGTATTTATAAAGTCATATGTTTTCTTTTATCACTCCTCACTACACAAATATCAAGGCAGATAGATAGATAGATAGATAGATAGATAGATAGATAGATAGATAGAAAGTTATTTACATTTATATTCATAATTATATAAAGTCATGAACTCACAGGTTTACCTAGTCTAGCTCTGGAGGAAGCTATGACACCTGAGACCTGGAATTGGAGTTATGGGTTGTCAAACCTGCTGAGAATTTACCTGGATTCTAGGGCCAATGTTCTTGTCCTCATGCTTTCACAATGTATGCTTTATACACTCAGTCATTTCCTTTGTGAACAGGATTGGAGTATTTGTAAGTAGGAAGTCTATATATTTAGTTAGAACACAGCAAGAAGATAACTGTTTAAGAAAGATGTGAGACCATAAGATAACATATTTGCTGACACCATAGTCTTAGATATTCCATCTTCCTGAATCCTGAGAAACAAATGTCTACTGTAGAAGTTCCAAGTTCTACCTTGCATTATATGACCAAATGAACCAAGAAAAAAAAAATCTTTGCACATATGGCAGCTAGAATATGTATGGGCTGCTTAATCTGAGACATGGTGTCCAAGTTTTCTTTCACATTGCCAAAGCTAATGCATTGGCTGAACATGTTAGGAAGCTATCTGTTACTTCAATCTCTCTCGTCTTACTGACAAATAGGTTTTTAGATATCAGTCTCCTTCTGAAAATGAATTGCAGGAATGAGTTATATTAGGGTTCTCCAGAGAAACAGTTCCAGTAATGTATATGCATGTCTGAATGAAATTTATTATGTGGATGAAATTTATTATTTATTATGTATCAAGACTAAGAAAACTTACAATCTTCCTTCTTCTAAGACTCAGTATAGTCTGTGTATATATTAAATTTCTAATTTTTAAGGGAATTGAGAATTAAAATTCTCTGGTATGTCAAATTCATAGGGAAGGAAAATATTTTTATTACCAATTAGAAAAATTAGGCAGTGGATAGCAATGAACATCTGTAAGCATTCTGTTATCTTTAGTACTTCAGGAAGGTGGATAATACTGGCTGTCATTAAAGTTAATATGGAAACAAAATGACTACACATATGTTTTAGAAAGATCCACATGACCACATTAAAAAATAATACCTAATCAGATCTCTGATGTCCTATTGCCTGTAGGCTTTGATTTATCAAAACCTATTTAATAGGGGTTCTTAAACATTTCAATCTCCTTTCTAGCCCACCGAATGAAGCTAGGAGAGAAGAAAGGTTAATAAGAAATGGGGAATGTGGTTCTGTTCAGAGGTAGTCCTTTGGGGTAATTCCAAATGTAAGTTAGTAACAGTATTGCAGTCCAATCACAAACATCAAATAGAAATTAGTGGCAGCAGCTTTATCCAGAAGAAACCACAAGGCACTGCTGAATCAGCATGAATTCATGGAAGTGGCCAAAAGCAGCTGGAATACCATGATGTACTTTTCTCTCTATCGTGTCATGATTTGTGAAGAACAGAAAAGGCCTTCTAAGTGTTTTATGGTAATCTAATACAAGAGTATCATCAGTGAAGACAAGCAAACTATTGCAACCAAGAGATGAATGTTGTCAGTGAAGACCAGGGAAGTGTTGAAAGGTGATTAAATTAAAGAACATCTTCTCACTGACTGTAGGATTATTTTTATATACTTTGTAAACACCATGCCCCCTCTCAAGTGACCACTCCAGGAAAATATTGCTACATGCCCTTTCTGAAAGACAGCTTCCAGAAAAATACTATTTATCTATTTTTTAAAAAAATCCTCTTATTGTCAGCTTCAGCAAAATATCCTCTTATAAGACAGACTCCAGAATATCATCACAAAACACAACTGAGTCCCCAAAGAAAACAGGAATTTCACCCCTCAATTGCCTGAACATGTCGATGAGTATGTGAAGGCCCTGTCTACATGTATATATGTAATCCACATGTATATGTATGTAAATGTGTGTTCATGTATGAATCACATATATGCATGGTGTGTTGATGTATATAAGGACTGTGTATGATCTGTATATACATGTTGTGTATGTACATGTTTGTCTTAATTTCTTTTCACATTGCTAAAATAATCTGACAAATATTCACCATGAATAAATATTCTGAGAAAAGCAAATTTAGGAGAAAAAGGATGCCCCTGGCTCAGAGTTAAAGGTTAGAGTCCGTGCTTGTTGTGGATTTGGTCTAACATTTGTATTGTGTTAATTGAGATCCCAAAATTGTATAAGAATCCACATGTAAGAAATTGTGGGTCACTGTAACCAGTTAGTTTTTCTTGGTAAATAAAGTTGTCTTTGGCTAATGGCTGGGCAGAGAGACAGAGGTGGGACTTTAGGATTTGAGAAAGAAAGATTTAGATCTGCCATGCTGGGAAAGGAACAAAATCTGGACCTTAAAACTATAGAAGACCAGACAGAACATACCAATCATGTAAAAGCCTCCAAAGAACATCCTGAGCATCCTCCACCCCAATTGGGTCTACAGCAATAAAGATTAAAGATTTCAGTAAGTAATAACTTAGGAATGTTGAATGGAAGGTTTTAGCCACATGCAAGTTTGGGAGTTACCCAGTCATTGGCTCTTTAAAACATATTAAAATATAAGGCTGTGTGTATGTCTTTCATTCAGGAACCCAGAAAATTGGGATGGTAGCAAAGAATGTGTTACCAGATTGATTTGAACAGTATTATTCGGCAACTGCAACAGTATTATTCCTTGTGAAAAAGTCATAACAAAAAGAATTTGCGGTACTTTTGCATCCAGAGGAATGGACAAAGAATGTATGCTTCTACTTGGCTCCATTTATCGTCCTTATGTGGCCAGGATCAAGTACTGGGGTACAGTAGCACTGAGAGTCAGAGAGTCTTTTGACCATAATTACCCTGGTAAAGATAATCTCAAACAGGCATGTTCAGAGGTCTCCCAAAAGACTCAAATCTCAAGTTGCTAGCTGATTATCCATCTATCTATCTATCTATCTATCTATCTATCTATCTATCTATCTATCCATCCATCTATACATTTAAATATATATGTATTTGTGTATATGTAAATATATATGACTAAAACCGCTAAGAACTGTCAGTTTCCAAAACTATTAGGAAACTCAAAGACTTTCATATTATTATAAAAATGACAACCAAAATAAAATAAATGACATCATACCTTAAATTTCAAAGTTTGATTTTAACTGCTGTTTAGACCCTCAGCCCAATTTTATCAAATTTTAAAGACATGATTCTCAGGACAATGGCATACATATGTAATCTTATGATTCAAGAGATGAAGGTGGGAGAATCAGGAGTGTAAAATTTCGTTTAGCTACCTAGCAAATTTGATACCAACCACGAATACATAAGACTGTCCAAAATTGTCTAAAAATAAAAATTAAGAAATAAAGAATTAAATCAAATTCACTTATGTAACATACGTCTGAGCACAACAGATTTTAAATAATTTCATGAAAATTCTTACAATATTAATTTCTTTACAAAAATTCATTAAAATGAATATGATTCTTTCAAGAAACTAGAACACCTAGGACACCTTCTCTGTTTTTATTTTCCTTCCTATACATGTGTTGCTGTTTTATATTTCTTCAGTACCTCAATCATGATTAACAGTTCCTCATTAATATGTTATAACTATGTCTTGGCAGTAATTACTAACAATAGACAAACTGGCTTGAAATAGATTAGATTATAAACAAATCACTGGCCTTTGAATATAAGACAGTTTTCAGAGAAGGGATGATTTTTTAGTGGACCATGAGCTGTAGACTTGCAAGTATACTCTTGGTAACCCTATTATGGTAGAAGTTCTGGAGCAGACTGCATAACTATGAACTGCAGTCTGAGTTTTGGCTCCAAGATGTCCTCCTGGTGGCAGAACAATTAATTTGCTGTTGTATATAATAATTAAAGTATTTTAAATGTTTAATCATATGCATGCACATCTGTGAAAAATTTCTCCTGATGGCTGCCTTCTGTCTATTCTCTACTACTTTTCTTGTACCAGAGAAAATTCTGCACCACCTTGCTCATGTGACCAAAGATTAATATCTTATTATCTGCCATTTGATCATACAATTAGGGATGACTGCTAACTTGGCTCATTTACTATATAAGAATGAGGACCTGAGGTGTGAGAAGACAGTACCTGCATGTGAAAGAATATACTCTTTAGTGTGTTAGTTCCCCTATCATGCCTTCCTGGATTCTAATTTAATTCAATGCAGCTGGGGTTGACCATGAAGAGAAATAGCAGTAATAGAATATACAAAATGATCACAAAATCATTATTGGTAGTTGTAAATTCCAAGGAGGCTTACTAAAAACTTGTCAAGAATTCATGGTATAGGAAGGAATTACTAGTTTGCTAAAATAAGTACCACTTATTTAGAAACATCAAGATTTAGAAACATCAATTTTGCCCCAAAACCCAGAGGAGGTTGGACTCCCAGGAGTTCTATCATGCCCAGGAGTGTAGGTGAGTAAGCCACAACCATCCCCCACAAAACTAGGAGTAATTTGGGAACCACTGGGACACAGGAACACCATCAAAGCCAGTGGCACAGGACTCTATGTCTCAAGATGTTTTTAATTTTTTATTTTCACAAAATCACTTCTCATGATGATGATAGAAGACTTTAAGAAAGACATAAATAACTCCCTTAAAGAAGTACAGGAGAACACAGGGAAACAAGTAGAAGACCTTAAAGAGGAAACACAAATATCTCTTAAAGAAATACACCTGGACCAACCCTAAGGCTTCAGCTTTGCACCAAACCCCTCAAAATCCAGAGAAGGCTGGACTCCCAGGAGCTCTAACACATAGAAACATAGAATAATAGGATCATAGGATCTCAGGTGCTTGGCACACAAGGATTTCAGGAGCACAGAAGCAGCATGACTCCCAGGAGCTATCACAACCAGGGTCTCAGGATCACAGGATCACAGAGACAGTGGACTCTGAGGCGTTCTGACACAGCCAAGAAAACAGGACAGATAGGTTCCAGTCAGTGATAGTGAGTGAAGATAGCACTAGAAATAACAAGAAGGCAAAAGACAAATGCAAAAACATAAACAACAGAAACCAAGGTTAAATGGCATCATCAGAATCTAGTTCTCCCACCATAGCAAGTCCTAAATTCCCAATGACACCAGACAAACCAGATTCAGACTTAAAATTGAAAGGCCCTCACAAGGGAGAGGGAGTCTCTATGAAAGAACCCCACAATGGGGAGGGAGTCCCTCACTCTGATACGGGAATAAGCACTTACTCAAGGACACACGAGACCATCTTGATGCAATTAGCAAAAAGGCAGTTTAATAGCGAGGGGCCCCTCGGTTTGAAACATGTCTCACGCAGGGGACAGAGGATTCCACGAAGACCCCAGAAAGTTTGGAACTTTTTATAGGTAGGGGTGGGAAGGGCGGGGAGATTTGGTGCTGTTACACATGATTGGATATTTTAAACATCAGCAATTTGCATAGACTAGTTATTTTTGACCATGAATTCTCGAACTCAAGAGTAACAGATGACCCATTACTCATTTGCTTGTTTAGACATGTATGTCTTTGCGTCCTTGCTTTTTTTTCGTTTTTGGTCACTCTGTCACTGAAGAGGCTCAAAATTATTATTATGGCTAATTTTAACAAGTTGTTAGTAGTCTTTGCTGACCATGAATTCCTTGCTCTATGTCTCAAGATGTTTTTAATTTTTTATTTTCACAAAATCACTTCTCATGATGATGATAGAAGACTTTAAGAAAGACATAAATAACTCCCTTAAAGAAGTACAGGAGAACACAGGGAAACAAGTAGAAGACCTTAAAGAGGAAACACAAATATCTCTTAAAGAAATACAAGAAAACCCAATCAAACAGTTGAAAGAATTGAACAACATGATTCAGGACATAAAAACAGAAGTAGGAACAATAACGAAATCACAAAGGGAGATTATCCAGGAGATAGAAAACCTAGGAAACATATCAGGATTCATGGATGCAAGCATCACCAACAGAATACAAGAGATAGAAGAGAGAATCTCAGGTACAGAAGATACCATAGAAAACATTGACACAAGTGTCAAAGAAAATGAAAAATGCAAAAAACAAAACAAAACAAAAATCCTAACCCAAAAGATCCAGGAAATTCAGGACACAAAATGAGAAGACCAAACCTAAGGATAATTGGTATAGAAGAAAGCAGAGATTCACAACTTAAAGGTTGGGTAAATATCTTCAAAAATATTATAGAAGAAAACTTCCCCTAGCATAATGAAAGAGATGCCTATGAATATACAAAAGATTACTAAACTCCGAATAGACTAGATCAGAAAAGAAATTAGTGACACTTTCCTGCAGGTTGGAGCCAAGATGGAGGAATAAGTGAGAGAGCCGTGAATTTGTTTAGGTTAGAATCATGGTGGATGATGTGTGCTAGCAGTGGACTAGACTTCGGGCTTCCATTTTGGAAGGAGATGGTATTGGAAGAATTACAGTTCTATTGAGACTCCTGGAGAATTGTGGATGACTGTGGTGGTGCCTTTACCATGGGTACCATAGGTGGCAGCACCTTCCAGGCCTTCAAAGGTTTTCAAAATTCTCCAGTGGGAGTAAACCACAAACTCTGAGGGAGTTTGACAACTATTAAAACCAGGGCTCCACAACTGGGAGGTAGCTTTCCAGTTTGGGGAGGACTACTGGAACTGAACAATGCTCTACTCAATGATAAATTGGTCAGGGAAGATATAAAGAAAGAAATTATAGACGTTTTAGAATTTAATGAAAATGAGGACACATTATACCAAAACTTGTAGGACACAATGAAAGCAGTCCTAAGAAGAAAACTGATAGCTCTAAGTACATACAAAATGAAACTGGAGAGAGCACACACCAGGAGCTTGAAAGCATACATGAAAACTCTTGAACAAAATGAAGCAAATGCATCCAAGAGGAGTAGATGACAGGAAATTATCAAACTCAGGGCTGAAATCAACCAAGTAGAAACAAAAAGAACTATACAAAGAATCAACAAAACCAAGAGCTAGTTCTTTGAGAAAATCAACATATAGATAAACCCTTAGCAAGACTAACCAGAGGTTACAGAAACAGTATACAAATTAATAAAATGGGAGACATAACAATAGAAACTGGGGAAATTAAAAAAAAATCTTCAAATCCTATTATAAAAGCTATATTCAACAAAACTGGAAAACCTGGATGAAATAGACAATTTCCTAGACATATATCAGACATTAAAGTTAAATCAGGATCACATAAACCTTATAAATAGTCATAGAACCACTAAAGAAATAGCAGTAGTCATTAAAATCTCCCTACAAAAAGAAAAACAAAAAGCCCAGGACCAGATGGTTTTAGTGGATAATTCTATCGCACCTTCAAATACAAATTCTCTATAAACTATTCCAAAAATAGAAACAGAAGGAACACTACTCAATTTGTTTAATGAAGCCACAATTATGCTCATACCTAAACCACACAAAGACCCAACAATGAAAGCAAACTTCATATTAATCTCCCTTATAAATATCGAGGCAAAAATACTCAATAAAATTCTCACAAACTGAATCCAAGAACACATCAAAACAATCATCCATCATGATCAAGTAGGCTTTATCCCAGGAATACAGGGATGGTTCAATATACGGAAATCCATCAACATAATCTACTATATAAACAAACTCAAAGAAAAAATCCATATGATCATCTCACTAGATGCTGAGAAAGCATTTGGCAATATTCAACACCCCCTCCATGGTAAAAGTCTTGGAAAGAACAGGAATCCAAGGCCCGTACCTAAACATAGTAAAAGCAATATACAGCAAGCCTGTAGCCGTCATCAAACTAGAGAGAAACTTGAAGCAATCCCACAAAAATCAGGGACTAGACAAGGCTGCCTACTCTCTCCCCATCTATTCAATATAGTACTCAAAGTCCTAGCCAGAGCAATTAGACAACAAAAGGAGACCAAAGGGATAAAACTTGGAAAGAAAGAAGTTAAAATATCACTATTTGTAGATGATATGACAGTATACTCAAGTGACCCAAAACGTCCATCAGAGAACTCTTAACCCTGATAAACAACTTCAGCAAAGTGGCAGGATACAAAATTAACTCAAACAAATAAGTAGCCTTTCTCTACCTAAAGGATAACCAGGCTGAGAAAGAAATTAGGGAAATGACATACTCCACAATAGTCACAAATAATATAAAATAACTTGGTGTGAATCTAACCAAGCAAGAGACAGATCTGTATGACGAGTACTTCAAGTCCCTGAAGAAGGTCTCAGAAGATGTAAAGATCTCCCTTGCTCATGTATTGGCAGAATTAATATGTCAAAAATGGCCATCTTACCAAGAGCAATCTACAGATTTAATGCAATCCCCATCAAAATTACAACTCAATTCTTCACAGAGATAGAAAGAGCAATTCACAAATTCATTTGGATTAAGAAAAAAAACCAGGATACCAAGACAGAACTATTCTCAACAATAAAAGAACATCTGGAGGAATCAACATCCCTGACATCAAGCTGTACAAGAGAGCAGTGGTGATAATAACTGAATGGTATTAGTACAAAGATTGGCAAGAAGATTAATGGAATAGAATAGAAGACCCAGAAATGAACCCACATACCTATAGCCACATGATCTTTGACAAAGGAGCTAAAACCATACAGTGAAAATAAGACAGCATTTTCAACAGGTGATGCTGGTTGAACTGGAGTTCAGCATGTAGGAAAATGCAAATTAATCCATTTTATCTTCTTGTACAAACACAAGTCCAAGTGGATAAAGGGCTTCCATGTAAAACTAGACACACTGAAACTAATAGAAGAGAAAGTGGGTGAGAGTCTCAGACACATGGGCATAGGGAGAAAGTTCCTGAACAGGACACCAATGACTTATGCTCTAAAATCAAGATTTGATGAATGTGACCTCATAAAATTGCAAAGATTCTGTAAGGCAAGGGACATTGTCAATAGGACAAAACAGCAACCAACAGATTTATGAAAGATCTTTATGAATCCAACATCTGATAGAGGGCTAATATCAAAAATATACAAAGAATTCAAGAAATTAGACTCCAGACAATCAAATAACCCTATTCAAAATGGGATACAGAGCTTAACAAAGAATTTTTAACTGAGGAATTTCAAATGGCCATGAAGAACCTATAGAAATGCTCATTATCTTTAGTTATCAGGAAAATGCAAATCAAAAAAAAAAAAAAAAAAAAAAAAAAAACAAAAAACAAAACAAAACAGTCCTGAGATTCCACCTCACATCAGACAAAAAGGCTGAGAATAAAAACTCAGATGACAGCAGATGCTGGCAAGCATGTGGAGAAAGAGGAACACTCCTCCATTGTTGGTGGGATTGTAAGCTTTTACAACCACTCTGGAAATCAGTCTGGCAGTTCCTAAGAAAATTGTACATAATATTACCTGTAGATCCAGTGATACCACTCTTGGGCATATACTCAAAAGATGTTCCAACATATAAAAATGACACATGCTCCACTATGTTCATAGCAGCCTTATTTATAATATCCAGAAGGTGGAAAGAACCCAGATGTCTGTCAACAGAGGAATGGATACAGAAAATGTGGTACATTTACACAATGGAGTATTTCTCTGCTATTAAAAACAATGAATTCATGAAATTCTTAGGCAAGTGGATGGAACTAGAAAATATCATCCTGAGTGAGGTAACCCAATCACAAAAGAACACACATGATATGCACTCACTGATAAGTGGATATTAGCCCCAAATCTCACAATACCTATGACATAACTCACAGACCACACAAAGCCCAAGAAAAAGAAAGACCAAAGTGTGGGTACTTTTGTCCTTCTTAGAGGGAGAAACAAAATACTCGCAGGAGCAAATATGAGACAAAGGGTGGGGCAGAAACTGGAGGAGAGACCATCCAGAGACTTCCCCACCTGGAGATCCCTCCCAGATGCAATCACCATAAGCAAACACTGTTGTGGACATCTGGAAGTGCATGGTGACAGGATCTTGATATACCTGTCTCCTGAGAGGCACTGTAGGAGCCTGACATATACAGAGGCAGATGCTCACAGCTAACCATCAAACTGACCACAGGATTTCCAGTGGATGAGTTAGGGAGATACTGAAGGAATGTAGGGGCTTGTGGTCCCAGGGGGAGAGCAATAATACCAACCAACCAGAGCTTACTGGGTCTAAACAGCTAGCCAGAGAACACACATGGAGGAACCCATGTCTCTAGCTATATTTGTAAAGGAGGATGGACTTCTTAGGCATCAGTGCTAGAGGAGGGCCATGGTTCCTTGAAGGCTGGATGTCCTAGAGAGGGGAAATTAGAGGGAGGGGAGGTGGGAGTGGGTGAGTGGGTGGGTGTAGGCACACTCTCATAAAAATAAAAGGAGGGTGGATTGGTTAAGGGGTTTCTGGGGATGGCCAATGGTGAAAGGAGATAACATCTGAAACATAGATAAAGTACCTAATTAAAAAAAGAAAAAGTAAAACAACAAACAAACAAGTAATGGAACTGGCTATGGCAGTGGAAGATTTGAGACTCTTTAGCAACAATTTAACTTTACTCATATTATGGGAATTCCTTATAATTGTCTAGGACAAGAGACTGTGGAATAGGCCTATAGAACTTTAAAATAGTATCTTCATAAAATAAAAAATGGGAAGTATACCCCTGTACACCACAAATTTATTTAAGTCATGTTCTTTTTATTTTTTATTTTAATTTTTTTAAAAAATATTTGGATGCCAAGGAACTTTCTGTTGAGTGTCTATGGCACTCTACAGCTAGGCATACTTATGCATAAATGAAAGGGAAGGATCAACTTACTGGCATAAAGCATGATCAGGTATTAAATATGGGGAAGAGGGCATGTTTGTGTATTTTTCTGCAGGATGCTGAAGGAGCATGGTGGCCGCAAGAGCAATGCATGAGAAATACTGATGCCAGGACATAGAATGATACTGACCTGTGAGCTTGCTGAGTACCCTGACAATAGTGACTGGGAAGGTATACTGGTCATAATATCCTGACCAACCATTGCTTACCTATATCTCCAATGGGACAAGCTGCAATGCTTCAAGTTCTTAGACTTCCTAGAACAGAGAATCAAAAAGAGAAGTTATAATGCTTCTTAATATTGTTATTAAATGTGACCAGTTATTCAGATTCAATCATGGACTGGTCTAGAAATCAATCCAGTATTGGAAATAACGGTCTCCCTTTGGAAGTCTGGTTCTGGACATTTTCAGAAACATATACGGAAATTACCTGCAGTTCTTTATGATGTTATGTTAGCAAGAGATAAAGTTGTGGCAGGATCTGTATTTCAAATAGGTGTTAGCACATGTGTTAAGGCTCTTCTAATTGTCAAGTTAAAAATACTTTTGTCTTTTCTACAGAATTTGATGAAGGTTGCATTGACTGTACACCTTCTAATTGTGTTTGTGTTTTGAAATCTGGAATGTCAGTTACAGAAGTCTATCATCCAGCTTTTGTTTTAGTGCCCTCAGTATCACAGAACCTTGGTATTCTAAAAATAGCTTGCAAGTACTGGAAAAAATGAGTCAAGCTTTAAGCAGAATCAAAAGGGTAGTGGGCTTGATTATTGCTGGTAGAACAGCCTTGATTACATTAATTGCAAGTGCCACTGCTTCTGCAATTGCTATGACACAAGAAGTTAAGACAGCTACTTTTGTTAATCATTTAGCAAAAAATGTTATTAATGTATTGAATATACCAAAGGATTTAGATAGGCATTTGGAAGAACAGATTGATGTTCTTTATCCTATTCAAATTACTGGAAGAAGCTTCAGAATTTCAGGGTAAGGAGCCCTCTTGAGTGTCATGCCAAATACCATTGGATTCATGTTAGTTCTACAATTTACAGTGTTAGTCATTATAATTAGGAAGAAGTTTAATGATATATGTAGTGTATTTGGCATAATTCTAACACCTCTCTAGATGTTTTAATGATACATAGGGAGCTTACAAATTTCAAGAACACTGCTCTGCTGAGTATTGATGTGGTACTGCAGATAAAATTACCCATGGCCTGAGGTCAGTATTTCTATTTTGGTCAAGCTTCAAAAATGGCATATATAGCTTTATCATACTATCCCTTTTTGTCCTGGGGATACTTTTTATTCCTGACCATTGTGTTAAAGCTTTTCTTCATCAACATCAACATGTTGGCAGCCATGTACATGGCTTGAACCTGAAAATGGACCCCCAGACAGAGTTTTTAAATTAACAGGCTGCCAAACCAAGGATGGATAAGATTCTGCAAAGAGCCTTACCAACTAAGACAAAGTGCATTGCTTTTGATAATGTGTATTCCATGAAGGGTAATTAAGTCATTCTTGTCAGAATGATCTAAGACAGGCTCAGTCTTGTTAATGAAATAAAAAAGTTGTTGCTTGGCAAGAATCTGACATGGGCCAAGGACAAGGAAGTAGGCTTCAGGCAAGAATCTGATATTAGGATAGATCAAAGAGGGAATCTCAGGTAGGAGCCTAAATATTAGGCTATATCATAATGGACATATAAACAGAATTCATTTTTCTGTTTTATAGTAGAAACACATTTCAGCAGCAAAATAGACATTACCTCAGTATAATGGGCTACATAAGGGTTTCCAATCAAATTGAACCCAAGAAACAGTGTAGAATAACCATTCTAATACCCAATAAAATAAATTTTCGACCAAAAGTAATCAAAAAAGACACAGAAGGACACTTCATACATATCAAAAGAAAAATCCACCAAGAGAAAAATCTCAATTCTAAACATCTATGCCTCAAATGTAAGGTTGCCCACATTTGTGTATGAAAGATTATTAAAGCTTAAATCACATATCAAATTCCATACATTAATAGTGGCAGACCTCTACACTCTACTCTCACAATTGGACAGATCATTGAGACAGAAACTAAAGACATAAATAACAAAACTAACAGAGAATGTGAATCTAAAATCCTTAAAACATATCTTTAAAATATTTCACACAATCACTAAAGAACATACCTTCTTCTCGGAACCTCAAAAACCTTCTCCAAAATTGACCATATAACTGCACATAAAGCAAGTCTCAAGGGATACAAGAAGTTTGAAGTATCACTGTTCATTTTATCAGATTACCATGGATTCAAACCGAACTTCAACAAAAAGAGACTTTATGCCCCAGGATGGGGTGATACCTGGAGGATAGAGGAGCTGAATTTCATATCAATCATCTCAAATATTACATATTTTCAATTGTATCTATATAATTTTTTAATCCATAAGAGCTCCAAAGTAAATCAATTACTGTTTAAGTATTTTGATAATTTCCAGGTACTACTCTGTGAATTGTGCCTATTTAGTTATTTTGATCTAACAGCATTGTTTATATGATATTAACCATTTTAAGTTTATTAATATTTGTTTTCTGACTTAAGCATACAGTACATTATTATGAATATTCAAGCATGTGTTAATAGAATATCTATATTATTTTTGGATGATGTGTTTTATAAATGACAATTGGGTCATATTAATAATGTAGATAAGCTTTTCTAGATACTTAAATTCCTAGTCTCATATTAATTCCATAATTTAAACATGATTATTGAAATTTCCTATTAATTTTTAGTTTGTTATTAACTCATATTGGTTGTATCACTATCTGCTTCATATATTTTGAAACTCTTGTTAAAACATACATTTACTATTTGTATGTCTTTTGAGAAAATACATTGTTTTATCCATGATGGCTGGTTTTAATTGTCAACTTGATACAATTTAGAACTTCCTAGAAGAAAGTATTACTGAGAAATTGTTTGGATTGAATTGGCCTAAAAGTATGGTTGTAAGCAATATTCTTAATATAGTTTATTGAACTAGGAAGGCTCACTGAATGACTGAATGCTAGAAGCATCATTTTATATTCTAGGTTGAGGAGTTATTGAATAGAAGGTGAGCGATATACAAAGCACACATGTATTAATTCACAACTCTTTACTTTTAACTGTGGATGTCATGTGACCAGAGGGTTTCCGGCTGTGGAGAGCTATAATCTAATTGAAAACTAAAGTAAATCCTTTCTTCTCTAACTCATTTGTGTCAAAGTGTTTTAAAGCAGCATAGGAAACAAAATTAGCATAATCATCAATTAAGTCTTCTGCTTATTCTTTACAACAGCTATTGATTTGAAATCCACTGTCTAATATTAGCATAATCATAAAAACTTTCTTTAATTATACTTTTTCATTGCATTTATTTAGCTGTTTTTAAGTATATGTCATATTTAAATATTCAACATTTTTGAGTTGTCACACAGATTTGTTTTTTTCAGTTATAATTTGAATCATTATTTAATTCCAGGTATTAAATTCTGTTCCACACAATAGTTAGTCTATTAGTTAGTCTATTTTCATAATAATTTGTTTTTTCTTCTTAGGAAATCAGCTCTAATTTATTTGACCTCTGTCTGGCACCTACATATGGTGTTTTGTTTGTTTGTTTTTTTGGGTTTTTTTTTTTTTTTGTTTTTTGTTTTTTGGGGTTTTTTTGTTTGTTTGTTTTTTGTTTATTTGTTTTTGGAGGTTTTTTTTAAGCTTTCTTTAATTAGATATTTTCTTTATTTGCACTTCAAATATTATCCTCTTTCCTAGTCCCTCCCCTCCCCAGAAAACTTATATCCCAAATACCCTAACCCTGCTTCTATAAGGGTATTGCCCCAGCCACCCAATTACTCCCACTTCCCTACCCTGGCATTCCCCTACACTGGGCATCCAGTCTTCACAGACCCAAAGGCCTCTCCTCACATTGATGCCCAACAGTGCCATCTTCTGCTACATATGCAACTGGAGCCAGGGGCCCTCCATATATACACTTTGGTTGGTTGGTGGTTTAGTCCCTGGCAACTCTGTAGGTGGTGTGTATGATTGCTTGATATTTTGGTTTAAATATGAGGTTGCAAACCCCTTCAGCTTCTTCAGTTCTTTCTCTAAACATTAAACATTGGGGACCCCATGCTCAATTCAATGGTTGGCTGCGACCTTGTTTCTATATTTGTCAGCTTCTGGCAGAGCCTCTCAGGAGACAGCTATAACAGGCTCCTGTCAGCAAGCGCTTCTTCGGCATCCACAATAGTGTCTGGGTTTAGTAACTGTTATATAAGAAGGATCCTCAGTTGGGGCTGTCACTAGATGACCGTTTCTATAAGTCTCTGGTCCAACATTGTCTCTGTATCTCCACCCATGGGTATTTTGTTCCCACTTATAGGACTGAAGCATCCACACTTTGGTCTTCCTTCTTCTTGAGCTTCATGTTGTCTGTGAATTGTATCTTAACTATTCTGAGATTGGCTAATATCAACTCATTAGTGAGTGCATACCATGTGTGTTCTTTTGTGACTGAGTTACCTCACTCAGGATGATATTTTCTAGTTCCATACATTTACCTAAGAATTTCATGAAGTCATTGTTTTTAGTAGATGACTAATACTCCATTGTGTAAATGTGCCACATTTTCTGTACGCATTTCTCTGTTGAAGGACACCTGGGTTATTTCCAGCTTCTGGTTATTATAAATAAGGCTGCAATAAACATAGTGAAGCATGCATCCTTGTTATATGTTGGAGAATCTCTTGGGTATATGCTGAAGAATGGTATAGCTGGGTCCTCAGGTCCAATATTCTAAGTAACTACCATGCTGATTTCCAAAGTGGTTGTACCAACTTGCAATTCCACCAACAATGGAGGAGTGTTCCTCTTACTCTACATCCTAGTCAGCATATGCTATCACCTGAGTTTTTGGCCTTACCCATTCTGACTGTTGTGAGATAGAATCTCAGGGTTTTGATTTGAATGTTCCTGATGACTAAGGATGTTAAACATTTCTTTATATGCTTCTAGGTCATTTGATACTTTTAAGTTGAGAATTCTTTGTTTAGCTTCATACTCCATTTTTAATAGGGTTTTTTGATTCTCTGGAACATAATATTTTGAGTTTTTTGTATATATTGGATATTACCCCTCTACTTGATATAGTATTGTTAAAGATCTTTTCCCAATCTGTTGGCTTCTGGTTTGTCCTATTGACAGTGTCCTTTGCCTGACAGAAGATTTGCAATTTTATGATATCCCATTTTTCTATTGTTTGCCTTAGAGCATTGTTGGGTCTTTGTGTGGTTTAGATATGAGGGTAATTGTGGCTTCATAGAACAAATATGGTAGTGTCCTTTCTGTTTCTATTTTTTGGAATATTTTGAAGAGTATTTTTATTAGGTCTTCTTTGAAGGTCTGATAGAATTCCACACTAAAACCATCTTGTCCTGGGCTTTTTTGATTGGGAGAATTTTAGTTATTGCTGCCACTTCTTTAGGGGTTATGGAACTATTTAGATGTTTTATCTGATTCATATTTAACTTTGGTTCCTGGAACCTGTCTAGAAAATTATCCATTTCATCCAAAATTTCCAGTTTTGTTGAGTATAATCTTTTGTACTAGGATCTTAAGATTTTTTCAGTTTCTTCACTTTCTGTCATGTCTCCCTTTTCATGTCTGATTTTGTTATTTTGGATACTGTCTCTGTGCCCTCTGTTTAGAGCTTGCAGGTCTCCTGTCAAGTTGGTAGTATATGCTCTATCCAGTTTCTTTTTGGCGGCACTCAGACCTATGAGTTTTCCTCTTAGCACTGCTTTGTTGTGTCCCATAGGTTTTGGTATGTTGGGCCTTCATTTTTATTAAATTGTAAAAAGTCTTTTATTTCTTTCTTTATTTCTTCCTTGACCAATTTATCATTTAGTAGAGCACTGGTCAGCTTCCATGAAAGTGTGGGCTTTCTGTTGTTTTTGTTGTAATTGAAGACCAGCGGTGATCTGATAGAACACATGAGATTATTTCAATCTTCTTGCATCTGTTAGGGCCTGTTTTCTGACCAATTACATTGTCAGTTTTGGAGAAGTTTCCATGAGAGCTGAGAAGATGGTATATTCTTTTGTTTTATCATGAAATGTTCTATAGAAATCTATTAAATCCATTTGGTTCATAACTTCTGTTTCCTTCACTGCATCTCTGTTTAGTTTTTGTTTCCATGACCATTCCATTGCTTAGAGTGGTGTGTTGAATTCTCCCACTATTATTGTGTGAGGTACAATGTGTGCTTTGAGCTTTAGTAAAGTTTTCTTTATGAATGTGGGTGCACTTGCATTTGGAGCATAGATATTCAGAATTGAAAGTTCATCTTGGAAATTTTTTTCTTTGATGAATATGAAGTTTCCTTCCTTATCTTTTTTTATAACTTTTGATTGAAAGTCGATTTTATTCGATTTTAGAATAGCTACTCTAGTTTTTTTCTTTGGACCATTTGCTTGGAAAATTTTTACCAGTCTTTACTCTTAGGTAATGTCTGTCTTTGTCACTGATGTGCATTTCCTGTATGCAGCAAAATGCTGGGTTGTTTAGGTATCCAGTCTGTTAGTCTATGTCTTTTGACTGTGGAATTGAGTCCATTGATGATAAGAGATATTAAGGAAAAGTTTTTCTTGGTTTATGTTATTTTTGTTGTAAGAGGTGAAATTATATTTGTGTGCCTATCTTCTTTTAGGTTTGTTGAAAGATTACTTTATTGATTTTTCTAGGGTGCTCTTTTCCACCTTGTGTTGGAGTTTTCCCTCTGTTATCCTTTGTTGGGCTGGATTTGTGGAAAGATATTTTGTAAATATGTTTTTTGTCATGAAATATCTTTGTTTTTCTATTTATGGTAATTTAGAGTTTTGCTGGTTATAGTAGACTGGGATGGCATATTTGTTTTCTTAGTCAAGAATCTTCTGGCTTTTATAGTTCTGTTGAGAAGTATGTTGCAATTCTGATAGGTCTGCCTTTATATGTTATTTGACTTTTTTTCCTTATTGCTTTCAATATTCTTTCTTTGTTTTGTGCATTTGGTGTTTTGGTTATTATATGATGAGAGGAATTTCTTTTCTGGTTCAGTCTATTTTGAGTTCTTTACACTTCTTGTATGTTCATGGGCATCTCTTTCTTAAGGTTAGGGAAAACTTTCTTCTATAATTTTGTTGAAGACATTTACTGACACTTTAAGTTAGGACTATTCTCTCTTAAAATTACATAGAGAACATAACTTCCAAAATTTACCTATTGTCATAGGAATTTATAGTACTTTACTTATCAAGAAATACTAATCTTAATCAAGTGAAAAGTTGTGCATCTAGATTCATCTTGTGGTCTTACAAATGAATGAAATTTTGGTACATTTGATTTAACAACTTCTATTTATGTGAATCTTGAACATGTCATTTCCTTTTTATAGATATATAAATATGAAGCACAATTTCCATCAACAACTCTATGTAAAGCACTTAACCTTTTGTTTGGTAACAGGATCTCAATCAAACCCAAAACTAAAAAGATTTTCTAGGAACACTCTTCTGGGTGTAAGTTATTTATTTTCCAATGTTGCTGCTTTGAGGCTTAAGTATAAAACTGCTTAATACTAGATATTGATAAATGTATTTTTAATTTTTGATGCACAGTGGTTTACAATGTAATTGTGTGATGGATTCAGATATAAATTTTCCTTTTAGCTTTCTTCTTTTTCTGTCTTTTTAAATATTTTTAAATCATTTTATATCATAATATGAAACCCCCTCTAATCAGCCACCCTCACACATATACCCCCATTCCTCCATCTGCTTCTCCTTTGTGAAGGGGGAGCCCCTTCTGGATATCAAACCCCAACCCTGGATATCAAGTCATTGCAGGACTAGGCACATCTTGTCCCACTAAGCCTAGTCAAGATGGCCCAGTTAGAGGAAAAGGATCCAGAAACAGGCAATAGATTCGGAGAAACCAAACTTCAGTTGTTGGGGAACCCACATAAAGACTAAGACTCCCTTCTGCTCAAATGTGCAAGGGGCTTAGGTCCAGCCTCTGCTTCCTCTTTGGTTGGTAATTCATTCTCTGGGATCTTCCAAGGGTTAGTTAACTATTTTTGTCTTTCTGTGGAGTCCTTGTTTTCACCAGTACCTCAACTCACTCTCCAAGATCCATATAATGTTTGTCTGTGGGTGTCTGTATCTCTTTCCATTGGCTGCTGGGTGGAGTCTCTCAGAAGACAGTTATGCTAGACTCCTTTCTGCAAACAAATCAGAGTATTATTAATAATGACAATGATTGATTCCTGTCCATGGGACTGGTCTAAATTTGGGCCAGTCATTGGTTGGCTGTTACCTCCCTTACTTATTTGTTTTGTCCTGAATATCTTGTAGGCAGACACATTTTTGGTCTGAGGTTTTATTGGTGAGTTTGTGTGGGAGTGTGTGTGTCTGTATTTGTGTATGTATGTATGTGTGTGTGTGTATGCATGTATGTGTGTGTGTTTGTATGTGTCTGTGTCTCTCGTGTGGTAAGTGCTGTCCTTATCCTTCTTCTGGGAGTCCTATAAAGCTGCAGGAAGTAGCCACTTCAGGATCCATATTTCCCACTGTTAGGAGTTTCGACTAGTCTTTCCATACACCCACTGGGGCTTCCCTCCATCTCAGGTCTATGGAAGATCCTGGAAATTGCCTTCCCACCCACCCACACATCTCTAATTTCTGTCATCTATCTCCTGCTTTCCCTACAACTAATCACACACAAGCAGCCCTGCTCCCTTACCAATCCCCTCTGAAATCAATTTTATTTCTCCCTGTTTGTGAGATTCAAGCATCCTTACTTGTGCCTTCCTTCTCGTTTACTACCTTTGGGTCACTGGAGAGTAGCATTGGTTTCCTGTATTTTATGACAAGTATCCATTTATAAGTGAATGCATATCCTGCATGTCTTTCTGGGACTGGGTTATCTCATTCAATATATTTTTTAGTTCCCACTCATTTGCCTAAAAAATTCATGATGTCCTTGTTTTTAATAGCTGAATCATATTCTATTGTATAAATGAACCATATTTTCTTTATCTGTTCTTCAATTGAGCGACATCTAGCTTGTTTCCATTTTCTTGCTATTAAGAATAAAGCTGCTGTGAACTCAGGTGAGCACATGTCCTTGAATATGGTGGAGTATCTTTTGAGTATACGTGCAGGACTCGTATAGCTGGGTCTTGAAGTAGAACTATTCCTAATTTTCTGAGAAACCACCAAATTGATTTTCAGAGTTGATGTACAAGTTTGTACTCCCACTGCAAATGTAATAGTGTTCCCCTCTTCCATTTCATTGCTAGCATGTATTGTCACTTGAGTTTTGACAGTAGTCATTCTGATGTGTATAAGGTAGTATCTTAGAGTCTTTTTGATTTGCATTTCTCTGAAGACTAAGGAATTTGAATATTTCTTAAAGTGTCTCTTCACCATTCAATATTCCTTTGTTGAGAATTCTCTACTTAGCTGTGCCATTTGATATTCCTCTGTTGAGAATTCTCTACTAAACTGTATACTCCATTTTTAACTGGGTTATTTGTATATTCTGTGTCAAACTCCTTGAGTTCTTTATTATTTTTTTTTTATTATTGGATATTTTATTTATTTACATTTCAACTGTTATCCCCTTTCTGGAAACTCTCTATCCTATCCTCCTTCCACCTGCTTCTATGAGGGTGCTCCCCCACCACCCACCACTCCTGCCTCCCCAGCCTGGCATTCTCCTATACTGGCGCATCTAGCCTTCACAGGACCAAGGGCCTTTCCTCCCATTGACATCTGACAAGGCCATCCTCTGCTGCCTATGCAGCTAGGGCCATGGGCCCCTCCATGAGTACTCTGGTTGGAGGTTTAGTCCCTGAGAGCTCTGGGGGTGTGTGGTCAGGTTGGTTGATATTGCTGTTCCTCCTATGGGTTACAAACCCCTTCAGCTCCTTTGGTCCTTTCTCTAACTTCTCCACTGGGGACTCTGTGCTCAGTCCAATGATTGGTTGTGAGCATCTGCCTCTGTATTTGTCAGGCTCTTGCACAGCCTGTGAGGAGAGAGCTATATCAGTCTCCTGTCATGAAGCACTTCACGACATCCACAAAAGTGCCTGGGTTTGTTGATTGTATATGGGACAAATCACCAGGTGGGACAGTCTCTGGATGGCCTTTTCTTCAGTTTCTGTTTCTTACTTTTTCTCCATATTTCCTCCACATTTCTTCCCTTGAGTATTTTGTTTCCCCTTTCTAAGAAGGACTGAAGCATCCACACATAGGTCTTCCTTCTCCTTGAGCTTCAAGTGGTCTGTGAATTATATCTTGGGTATTCTGTGTTTTGGGGCTAATATCCACTTATCAGTGATTGCATACCATGTGTGTTCTTCTGTGACTTGTTTACCTCACTCAGATGTAGGGTTAGTGAAGAAATTTTCCCAATCTGTATTGTTTTGCCCTACTAATGATGTCCTTAACATAAAGAAGCTTTTAAATTTGATGAGGTCCCACTTATTTATTGTTGATTTCTGTGACTTAACAACTAGTTTTCTCTTCAGGGATTTGTCAATGACTTCAAGGCAATTCCTTATTTTCTGTTCTATTAGACTTAGTATATCTGATTCTACATTGAAGTTTTTGATCCACTTGAACTTGAAATTTTCCAAGTGTGATAAATATGAATCTATTTGCATGCTCCAACATATAACAAAGACACATGCTCTACTATGTTCATAGCAGCCTTATTTATAATAGCCAGAAGCTGGAAAGAACTCAGATGTTCTTCAACAGAGGAATGGATACAGAAAATGTGGGACATTCGCACAATGGAATACTATTCAGTTATTAAAAAAAAGACTTCATAAAATTCTCAGGTAAATGGATGAAACTTGAAACTATCATCCAGAAAGTGGTAACCCTTATATCCCTGTTCTCCCTGAGAATTTTACCATGAAGATATGTTGGATTTTGTCAAAAGTTTTTTCAGTATCTAATGATATAATCATGACTTTTTTCTTTCAATGTGTTTATATAGAGGACTGTGTTAATGGATTTTCATATACTGATCCACACCTGTATCATTGGGATGAAGCCTACTTGATCATGGTAGGGATGTTTTTGGTGTGTTCTTGGATTTGTGTTGAAAGTACTTTATTGAGTATTTTGGTATCAATGTTTATAAGAAAAATTGATCTGAAATTCTCTTTATTTGTCAAGTCTTTCTGTGGTGTAGGTGTCAGATTGACTGCGGCCTTATAGAATAAGTTTGGCAATGATACTTCTGATTCAATTTTATGTAATGGCTTGAGTAGTATTGGTATTAGCTCTTTGAAATTCTGGTAGAATTCTGTGCTAAAACCATATAGTCCCATTCTTTTTTGGGTTGGGAGAATTTTTCTTTAATTGGACTTTTTTTATATATTTCAGATGTGATCCTCATTCCCCATTCCCCTCACCCAGGAACCCCCGTCCCATCCCCCCCCTCCTGCTTCTATGAGGATGTTTTCCCCCCTACCTGTCCACTCCCACCTCCTCACCCACGAATTCCCCCACACTAGAATATCTAGCCTTCACCGGACTAAGGACTTCCTCTCCCACCTATGCCTGGCAATGCCATCCTCCCCTACAAATATAACTGGAGCCATGGATCCCTTCCTATGTGCTCTCAGGCTGATGGTTTAGACCCTGGGAGCTCTGGTTGGTTGGTATTGTTGCCCTCCTCATGGGGCAGCAAACCCTTTCAGCTCCTTCAGTCTTCTCTTTCAGTCCTCTATTAGGAATCCCATGATCAGTTCAATGGTTAGCTATAAGCATCCACCTGTGTATATTTTAGGCTTTGGCAAATCTCTAAGGAGACAGCTATATCAGGCTCCTGTCAGCATGCACTTCCTGGCATCCACATCAGCATCTACCTTTGGTGACTGCACATGGAATAGATTCCCAGGTGGAACAGTCTCCAGAGGGCCCCTGTTTCAGTTTCTGTCCCATGCTTTGTCTCTGAATTTGCATGGTTGGAAGAATTTTAATGACTGTTTCTATTTCCTTATGCATTAAAGGACTATTTACAGAGTTTATCTAACCTTGTTTTATGTTTGTTAAGTAGTATCTTTTGAGAAAATCATCCATTTCATTTCAATTTTTCAATTTTATAGAGTACAGTGTTTTGAAGTAAGACCTACTGATTCTTTGAATTTTCTCTTTGTCTGCTTATAGCTCCCTTTTCACTTATGGTTTTGTTAATATGGGTAATGTCTTTGTGTCTTTTAGTTAGTTTGAATACAGATTTGTTTATCCTATTGAATTTCTCAAAGAAATATCTCTTGGTTTTTCTTATTCTTTGTATTGTTTTCTTTGTTTCTAATTGATTAAATTCAACACTGAGTCTCATTATTACTGCGTTCTACTTCTCTTGACTGTGTTTGCTTTTTTTTCCTAGAGCTTTCAGATGTACTTTTATGAAAGCAGTTGTTGGTATTAACTTTTCTCTCCAGTTTCTTTATGAGGGCACTTTGTGCTATGAATTTTCTTGTTAGCCCTATTTTCATTGTGTCCCATAGATTTGGTTATGTTGTGTGCTCATTTTTCCTCTAGGAAGTTTTAATTTCTTTAATTATTTCTTCCCAAACTCAGAGTAAACAGAGAATTGTTCAGTGTCTATGAATGTAGGTTTTCTGTTGATTCTTTTGTGGTTGAAATCCAGCTTCAACTTATGGTGATTTGATAAGATGATCAGGGTTATTTCAATATTTTTATATATTTGAAAGGCTTTCTTTGTGACTGATTATATGGTTAACTTTGGAGAAAGTTCTGTGAGCTGCTAAGAAATTATATTCTCTTGTATCCAGGTGAAATAGTCTATAGGTGTCTGTTAGCTCTATTTGATTCATATCCTCTCTTACTTTATTATTTCTGTATTTAATTTTTTTCTAGATGACCTTCCCACTGGTAAGAGTGAGTTGTTGAAGTCTCCCAATATTAATGTGTGAGGTTCACTGTGTGATTTAGATTTTATAATGTTTTATTTTAACAAATGGGATTGCTCTTTTGATTTGTGTACTGATGTTCATAACTGTGATATCTTCTCATTTTTTGTTGTCGCTGTTTTTGTTTGTTTGTTTCTCAGTATGAAGTAGGAAAGTAGAGTGCCAAGGACCAGCCTCAGCTTGGAGACTGAATCCAGAAAGAAGTGGTTGTTAAGAGTGGTGAAAATAGAAGGAGGAAGTCAGAAAAGAGTTATTCTTCAAAAGAGAACAAAATAGGACTGTGATATATCAGGCATTGACTGGTACAATGGCAAATTTGTACCCTAAGGCACAATCAAGAATATCCAAAGAAAGTTTGATGGTTATATCAAACCTTGCTTTTACTGACTGGAGAATGTTACCCTCTTCTGGATCACAAACCTTGAGTTTGGTGGACAAACCTGTTCTGCTCAGTACAGATTTCCAGACAGCATTCTACTGCAGACAGCTCTCTTGCTTGAAAATTGTCTAAAAAACTCTCTAGATAGCTCAATAGCTTATCTGTTGCAAACCAAATGCCCAGTCTTATTTACATATCAATTCAATCCCAGGTTCTGCTTTGGTAATTTCACAAATCAGTATCCCCTGATCTCATCCCCCTGATTCTTGGAAAATGACAGCAAGTGCATTCACTTTTCTCTTTTTTATTGACATTGCAAATCAACTGTCTTTGTAAGCATAAACAATAAACTTATCTTTGTTGGATCTTGCCCTGAGATCACTACTCCCTACATCTCTTAATCTCCTTCTTTAGTATCTTTCAGACAAGATCTTCTAGATCCATCACATCCTTATAAAATTTATATTGCATTCTTATATATTTTACTTAGATGAGAAATTTTATATTTTTCAACTCATGTTTTCAGAGTTCCTTTCCACAGAAAGGCTTTGTCAAAGGTTTCATTATTCACCATTTTGCTGAGACTTTAGGGGTAGCCTCACCTTCCAGACTCATGATGTCTCTGATTATCATGTAGTCATTAATCTTGGCAGAGAGGATATTCTTGATAACCATGGCAGGGAGAATATTTCCTGAAGGTGAAACATATGCAAATATGCCTCATGCCCAGCAACTGTCAACACTCATGGAGGGCCACACCTTACTGTTTCAGGGGTGAAGACCCATGTCACATGTAACCATGCAGGACTTGGCAGCAGGGGGAACTGTGGGAGAGACAGTGGAGATCAGATGACCCAACTACCTCCCTGCAGGACCCCAAGTAGAAGAATGATGCGCTTAGGGATTCAGTAAGGGTCCTCTGAACTGGAGGGGAAGCCCCAAACTCAGATAATGGAGGTCAGATCACTGGACAAATCTCACATCTGCAGCCTATACCCCAAGCAGACCCAAGTGGGAAGAGATTGGTGGAACAGGGTTACATGCTGGTTATTCCTGGGGCACTATTGACCTCCATGCAGAAGCCAGATGCTCTTGGGGTCCTACCAAGTTCTTGGTGACTGAAAGACAAGCCCAGATAATGGAGGTCAGGGCACCATGCACAGTGCACCTCTGTCCTCAGCTATAAGTTTTAAACAGACTATCACATGATGTTTGTTAAAGAATCATTCCTTATGCCTAGTGTTTCTATAAATGTATTGCTTGAAACTATCAATAGAAGAAAGCTGTGGTTTGTTAGTACTCATCGTCAACCTTAAAGGCTCCAGAATCACCTTGGAAACAAACTTCTGGGTGTATCTGTAAGGCAGTTTGAAAATAAGGTTTAGTGATACAGAAAACCCTTCCATAATTGTGGTTGGCACCATTTCATGAGATGTGGTCCAGGTGGTAAAGTGCTTGCTATGCAAGTATGAGGACCCAAACTTGATCCACAGCACAAGTGTAACACTGGGGAGACAAAGATGAGCAGATCCTGCCAGTCTTGCCAGATTGATGAGTTTAGGTCAGTGAGAGAATCTGTCTCAAAAAATCTAAATACAGAGAAATTAAGAAACACAATTGACATTGAAATCTAGCCCTCCCCCAACCCAACAAGCATATAAACTTTTTAATGAGAAATTATAACCTTAAAATATGTAAATTTGACAATGTTGAAATGTATTCATTGTACCCATTCTGGTTCATCTTTTCAACCTCTTTATTTCATGCAACTCAGTTAAAAAAATGTCTCTATTGCAAGACTTATTGTATTATGTATATATGCAACATGAGTAATGTTAATACTTCAGGGAGCTTTTCCCTTGAGGCTGTTAATTTGATTTTGAGATGAATGAGGTAGATGAACATCTTTCATTATCAAAATCCCCTAGGAGGGTACTTTGATTTGCCTAGTAAATTGTGCATGTCTTGTTGATTTTCACTTTATGATGCCACTGAAGGATGTATTGTCACAACTGAGAATGGAGAAAACATAAACTTCAAAGTGTCTGGCATTAAATTCTTCTTGCCTACATGTTCAGCAGCAGGGGGAGTTAATATTTCACCCTATACAAATTGCTAAATTTGTTTTTCCAAACCTGGTGTTTGAGAGTACACTCAGACCAACTGGATATATTAGTAAACAGAATTGTGGTTATTTATACCAAACTAAACTATCTTTGTGTCATACTATAATTGTTCATTCTTATATTTCATAAATCGTAGTACATTAAGAGTTTGCTTTTTCAAATTTTATTAACATATTAATTACATGAAACAATGTTTATCCCTAAGATGTACATGTCTTTGTTTTATTGTGAGGGGCATATATGTGAAGGTGAGAAGAAACCTTTGGAAAGTTGGTATTCTCCTTTCATACTGCAGATTAAAAGGATTGAACTAGGATGTTATGTTTAGAGATAAGAATACTTACTCACTAAGAGATACCACTGACTCTGACAATGAGTTTAAATATGTTGTTTTCATGCGTTAATAATATCATAACATAGTAATCCCAATTACCATCTGTTGATCTCTTTCCACTCCTACTAACAAGATGTTTTTCTGTTTTGTTGGTTTGTTTGTTTTTGTTTATTATTATTTTTTTTATAGTAAGTCCTTCTCCTGCTTCCAATATTTTGATTTAGAGTTTAATTATGAATGATTACCAGAGCATGGATGAAGTATTATTTAAATTAGAGTGTGTGATTTAGAAACAATTACACTACTAAAGGAAAAGTCTCCCCTTCACAGAGTCCATGAACTACCTACAGATGCTCAAGGAGGGTGTAGACTTGAGATGCACGATCTACAAAGAAAGATGATGGACCCAATCTTGATAAATCTGTGACAAGGTGCTTGAGGATTCAGCAGTAGAAGCTATCACTGTAAGACCAGACATATAAGATAATGAGTGTGGCGTGGTGAGTCTCAGAAAAAGAACAAGAGTTGAAAAGACTAGCTTGAAATGTAACTTATCACAACAAGGCATAACTTTCCCCAGATAAGTCAGAATAACCACCTGGAACCTGTGCTTCCTTTCAGCATCATTCATAAGCATATTATGCTCTCAGATTTAAGAATGATTTTGCTGCTTTTATCTCCCTGTATAAATCTTCCAGCTTTGTTTTCGAAGAGTGGTCCTAGAATTCATGTTTGGAAGAGATTATGCATTCTTATTTACTCTGAAGGAATATCATCTTGCAGCCTTCCTTAATATACCTCTTGACTCAAGCATTTTTCCAAGGTAAATTAGAAGTCAGCCTGCCATTACTGTTGTTTCATCCCAGGCAAGTTCCTCATTTGAAATTTGGTTGATGGATTGTTGTCTACAAGCCAAAATCTAGGTTATGGATTGATAACACTTAGCATTTTTCCCATATTTTTGATAGCATGTCCAAGTGAAAGCCATCAGCATGTCGGGCTCAGGCATTCAGAGACAAGACATCTCAGATCCGTAGTTCCTAGTGTGGAATTCAGACTTGCAGTCATGTCCTATGTTGACATTATTAGAATTTCAAATGCCTGGAACAGAGGTTTATGTTTTAACAAGTCTACAGATGACTGTAGTTCACAATAAGCAGTAAATTTTGAATTCTAGAAATATCATGTTTTATTTATTATATAAACTGAGTCAGGATGAATGCATTTAAACCCTATTCTCTACTCTTAAATCAATTAAGAAAGCTACGGCATGTCTAAAAAACATAGACTTGTTTAAATTAGACTAGATTGACTTAGGAGCAAGAACATGCTTAAATTACAACTATCCGGACCTCAGTTTGATACAGAGAATATACATAAATGTCTGACATAGTGATATGAACTTTTAGTTATATAGATTGTAAGATTTGAATTGGTGACAGGTGGATCCTGAGAAGCTTGCTGACCAGTTAGTCACAAAGATTTGGGCCAATAAGATACCCTATTTCAAACTGAAAGTAGAAGGTACCTGAGAAATCTCACCCCAGGTTATCTATCCTCTGACCTATCCTAGTGTATATGCAGACACATATACACTAATATCACAAGAACATATCCCCCAAAATGCACACACAATGGACTAATGTACATGAATAACATTCTATAGATTTTGATATGAGTTTAATTTCACTCAATTGTTGGTTTATTTCCCCATTTCCCAGGATTAGGTCTTCAAAATCAGTGCTACAGTATGTAGCTACATGTAAATATTTTCACAGACATATAACCAAAGAGAAAAATTAACATGGAATTATTTGTAGACATTTCAATAGAAATAGAAGCAAAGGGAGATGAAAATGTGAAATTACAATCAGATATACAAATACAAATAGAAAGAAGTGATCTTGAATGGAATTTAATACCTCACATTCATACAAAATAATAAAATACAAAGATAGGGATAATTCACTGAGATACATTGAGAGCATCAACCAAATTTCAGTAAGTGTTAACCAGGTTGTATTTAAGGAAGGGGAGAAATCATCACCTTCAGCAGTACACTAGGAGTAAATGTATGCCTCAGAAAAGCCTAGGCATTGTCACCTATCACCTACTTTACATAAGCCAAATTCTTTTCTGTTTACATGGAATCCCTCTCTGGCTTTATCTGCTCCCTTTTCCAATGCAGAGATTCTTGCTATCAGTTTTAGAGGAGAACAAATATTCTCTGATATTTACACCTTTATTCTCTATCTTCATCAGGTAAACAAAGGAAAAGACTCTTTTCCAGATTAAATTCACATTTATCCACCGATGAATTTAGTTTGCTTTTGAAGTAAGTATCTTTGGTGAGGGGGTGATATTTAAGCCATTATATAGTCTTTTGTGCTTGATTTTGTCCTTGAATAAATATACAAGAGATATAAAGGGAAATCAGGAGCATTACAGATATCCTCAGTAGCATTCCCTTTCTCATAATATTAACTTTAAGACTAAGAAGTCTAAAGAACACATTATCAAGAAATCGTATGCTATTGAGTAGAATGGCCTCTAATCTATTTGGTTTTCAGTACACTTAGAAATATATTTTATTAGTTAATAATTACATTATTTTATTGGTTTACTTTTGCAGAAGAAACAGAAATTGTTGGAAATAAGGTTTCAAATAAAATGTTCCACTAGTATATTGGCTCATTTGATCCTTCATTAGTAGAGCACAAATTAGTAACTACATGACTGTTAGGCAATGTATTAGAATCCTGGTGACCAAAGATAAAGAGGTACTCTCTTTGCTTTTGTAGAATCCAAATTATAAGACATTATGTGTGAAGGCAATTATATAATAGAATTTGTTAATATGGTAGAAATGATGAGACACAGTGGGGAAAACCAATTTTCAAAGCCTTAGAACACCAGGGAAGAATCAATGGAAAATATCAGTGCCTAGCTAATGAAGACCTTAACCTGGGACATATCTTAACCAAGCAGGATAAGAATTATTCTGGTATAAGTTGGAGTGGCTGCCAAGCCTGACAGACATGAGTCCACTCATCCAGGCATGTTTAGTCGGTCTTAATTTATACATAGATTTGTCATATTCATATATATATATGTGATAGTCAAGAGGAGGTGGGCTTTGAGTTGCCTGGACCTGGATTTCTAGGCAGTATTAAGCTACCCTCTGAAGCAGCAGCAAGTGAAGTTAACCCCTGATATCAGAATTATTGAGCAATTATTGAGTGAAAACTTAATATTTACAGCTAGTTTCTGGGAGAAGAGGTGCCAAGTAAATTGGATGGAGGCAGCCTGCTTGGTAAAAGTGATGGTGAAGCCACACACTTTGTCATTTCTCCTTTGGTTAAAGGTTGATGAGCATGGTAGTTTGAATTGTCAGTGATACAATGGAGAATCACCTAGGATGTGAGTCTCAGTTAGCAAATATCCAGATCCTAAGGCCACTATTATTGGACATTGTCTTTATTGCTTAATTGACTTTAGTAAAGACAGCCTGGAAGCAGGCAACATCATTCTTAGGCTTCATGCTCTGTACTATTTAAAAGTAAACAAGAGGTGTTCTAAACATTCATGCACTTACTATCGTGAATGTGACCAGTTATTTCAGGATATTGTTCCTGTGACTTCCCTATTAGACCACAAACTAAAATAAACTCTTTCATCCTTAAGTTGCATTCATTAGAGTATCATAGCGCAGCAACAGAAAGGAATCTAAGATAATTAGGCCATAGGTCTATTAAGGTCAAATGTCATTGCTTAGGAAAATGTTTATAAAATGCCTACAGTTTTTCCAGACCCATGCCTGTTAACAGCTAGAACTCATGTAGCATACTTCTTTTCTAAGGGTTTTGGGTGGTATCATTAGCCTTTAGAGTAGAACCAATTTAACATCTAAGTAAAATTTAATTGGCCAAATATTAATGATAAAAAGAAATCAACTTAAGGCAGTTTTGGAAATGGAACCCAGAGCCATTCACATGCAATGTGAGCTGTCTACTACACTTTACATTAGGCTAAAAAATCAATTGTAATAAATATGAAAACATAAGCACACATCAAAGCCAAAATGTCCTGATAGAGATATTATATATCAGACTATAACTGGAATGCTTCTAGTCCCAAGTACCAGAGATCGAGAGAAACAATCTTTTATAAAAACAAATGAATAAGTAAATACACATGGATCTTCAAATGCCAAAAGCCACTAGAAACAGTCTTCTGTGGAGGCCTATTGCTGTTGGTCCATTGTCCTTCTCTGATAACTCCTCTCAAAGACCTGGAACTATCTCCTACTTGAACCTCCTTCTATCCTTCTATCTATCTATCTATCTATCTATCTATCTATCTATCTATCTGTCTATCAATCTATTTATCTGTCTATCCATCTCTCTTTTTATCTTTCACTCTCTTTCTCCATGCTTCCATCCTATTAATTTTAACATTAATGAAAATTAATAATATCTAAAATTATAAATTTGTGAAACATTCAAAAGCCCCTTGCATTTGTTTCACAGTATATCCTTGGAAATTTTAATTTTGAATGACAATATAAAACACATCATTGGCTTCATAGCCATAGCAGTCTTTTTCAGGCTAGCTTTCCAGGCCATTGGTTAAGCAAATTATCATTCTTCCCCTTCCCATTCCCTGTGGGAATATTCAAGTCAAGAGCTTGCAATTTTTATACATGAGGTTAACGCTACAAATGGTACAAACATAAGAGTCCATTGTAACTACAGAACAAACATTAAAGCTTGCTAGTTTAAAAGAGCACAACACAGACAGTTTATTAAAATGTTGATTTATTATTTCTAATTATGTGTTTATATATGTACTTATGTTGGGGTACATGAGTAAGAATGCAGTTGCCTACAGATTGCAGAACAGGACACTGGATTCCTTGGAGCAGGAGTTACAAGAACTTGTGACCCACCAAAAGTGAAGTCTGGGAACTGAAACTGCTTTTTATCCAAGAGAAATATCTGCTCTTAACCAATCTCTCCAATCCCTTCAACCAGTTGATTTTAATAGTGCGGTAATTTCTTCACTTGATTCTTTCAATTCTTTTAGATGTTATTTCTAACCTTGTAAATATGTAGGCAAAAAGTAAATTTCACATTTTTAATTTGCCCTCATCTTTAATTTGCTTTAGACTTTGATTTGATATTTGGGTTCATCTTCTTCTTCTGCTGGTTTCAGATGAATGAATAAAAGCATTAGTGCTGAATGTGCTGTGGCATGCTTGTAATCACAGCTCTAGCTAGGCAAAGACATGGAGATACCAGGATTTTGTAACCAATATGTAAGCTACACATTCAGGAAGAAACCTTGTTTCAACAAGCAAGGTAGAAACTCTAATAAAGATACAGATATCAAACTCTGGCCAAGATAATGCCTAGGTACCTCTCTGCTACTTACGGATAGATCACAGCTGCTAATAACTGACAGGCAATCACAGCTAGCCACAGGAACCCTCTACTCTCATGTTGTTTTATTGTGGATCAGGCAGAATCTGCTCAAGGAAGCAGCTCCTGACCTCATTTGTCTTGATCTTGAGTCAGAGCTCAAGAAGTTCACAGAGCTAGTCCCAAGGTGAATGTAAGTCTTCCTGGCATGTATCAAAAGCAGGAAATCTGAACTCAAGAAGGACTAACACTGAAACAATAATAGGAGAACAATGACTTTACTGTTGACAGGAAATGTTCAGCTGAAAGGACTAACCCTGAACCTGGTCACTGATTGATCACATTTGTAGGAGTCCATAGGGAGAAGTGCTATAAAAATGACATTATGAGAAGCAGTATTAGCAGGAGCGAACAGATTATTTATACAATACAAGCTCCATTTGAGCTTTATCTCTGACCATTGATTATATGCTGGCCTCAGGGGAGTATAGGTCAGCAATGTGGTCATGCCACACTGAGCACAACTGGCCATCAACAAGGAGAAAGAGACTTGAAATACAAAACTCCTGTCTTCTTCCCACCAATCACACTGGACCGAGGCAGCACAGGATTGTTAGGATTGGAGGAGGAATGAGGTTGAATAGAGAGAGAGAGATGGATCATCTTTTAGGACAGTATTTTACTATGCTAACAACTAGCACCACTAGAGAGATCTGAAGAAAAATGCTCATATCCCAGGGAGAGTAAAGTTTGTTATTTAAAATGTCCATTGTGAGAGACCATGAACAAAGCTCTTCTCTAGAACCATGAGGAAATAGCTTCAAGATCACTTGAAACACCTACTGAGACCTAGAGATACTGTCTTCCTTTATTTCTGAATGAGACAGATGTTTGAGAAGTCCCAAGGAATTTCCTGGGAAAGTGGCATCAGGAAAATCAATGGGCTTAGTTAGCATGTGATGTGGTGACAGTGTCCATCTTCCATGTCTACAGATCTTCACAATTTAACACTGATTTTTGAAAGAGTCAATACACAGTAAATGAGAAGAAAGGAGCTGGCAAGCCAGAGCATAGGAACATGAAGATGCTTTAGATGGCTGTGCCTTATAATCTCTTCACAGAAATACTGAGAGAAAGATATAACAGACCAGCTACAGTCTAACAAGAATTAGTAGCTACTTTTGCCATTCATTACCAATGCATATTGTGATTGGCAGCTGAGTGCTAGGTTCACACAGCTATGGTCAGTGTGAATGTGGGCTGAGCTTTCCTTCCCAGAGAGGAACTCCAACGACACAAATTTGTTTATTAAAACAGACCTTTGAAAGAGGAAATTGACCGATAAAGATAAAAGTTAACCCAAGGGTAAACCAAAAATTATCATTACTAGACATTAAAATTGAGCCAAACACAGAAGTAATTACCTAAGTTATCACTGGATATGGACAGAATTATATGTCTAACATGGGAACATCTAAAAACAGTATAAAAGGACCACAAGTACATTTGCGTAAATGCGGAAAATGCCCGTGATGAAATGAACAAGATTTCTTAAAGAAATGACAGTTATAGAACTTCACACTGAGGAAACTCTTAGAATTATCACAGAGCACTGAAAAACAACAAAAAGAGCTGGAGAGATGCCTCAGTGATTAGGAACACCTACTTATCTTCCAAAAAGCCTATGTCTGGTTCCCAGCTCCCACCTGTGGCTCATAACAGTCTGCAAATCCTGCTCCAGGGTGTCCAATGCCTATAGCCTCTGCTGACACCTTCACTTATGTACACACACCACATGCCAGCACACATAATTAAAACTAATAAAAAGTTAGATCCACAGAAGATAAACAAATGTTAATAGTAAGTGGATCTTAATTCAGAAACAATAATTGGTATAAGAATAATAAAAGGTTTAGTCTCATATATCACATGACCAGACAACAAGAAATACTCTCTCAAGGGCTCTGCACCATGTATGTATAGCACAGTACAGCTGACTCTGTTTGGGGAGCAGAAGATCTTGCTGAGAGGGATGGACATGAGAGAGCTGACCCTGCCACTTGTCTGCTAAGTGGTGACATGAGCAGGAAAGAGTTGTCCTCCCCTCTTGCCCCTGGTCACATAAGGCAGTCAGGAAAGCTTACTCTGCAGTAGTCAGAACAGGAGAGCTGTCCTTGCCTCTTACTTACTGTAGCACTCAGGAAAGTATGCCCTGCATTTTACCTGGTCAGCATAGTAGAGCTGGCCCTGAATATGGTGGTGCTGGTGAGTGCTTAAGCCCAGAGAACTGGAGTACAGGAGAGTTGGCACTGCCTCTTGTCTGCTGCGTGATGGACAGGATGAGGGGGTGACGTCCTCTCCCTTTTCCCTCACTAACTATGGCAGACCAGAGAGCTGGCTCTTGGAAACTGAGAGTGTGAGAACTGGCCACGATTCTCAGTGGCTGCAACAATGAAAAAAACAGGTCCTTCACCACATCTGGGCAGCAGGGTAGATAGAGTTGGCTCTGGTTACAGAGGTTTCAGCAGAGCAGACAATTAGGCAAGCTGACCATCTCAGATAACCTTCAGGACCAGATCCAGGACCTTGAGCTGGCCCATCCCAACATCTGTTCCTTTAATTAACTGCTAAAGTGCATGAAGAGACTGGTCCTCCAGATCCAAAAACTACAGGATCCCTGTGATACAGAGCAACAACAGGATATTCTAGAGGAATCCTAGTAAGGTTTCAGTTTTGAAAAACTAAAAGCCATAGGCTGCACCTCATTTCAGATCAATGAGTTATTGCAATCAACATTTGCAAATCAAGAAGTGTGGACAGCAGGAAATATTCTAGGCTACACTGTGACAAACTACAGTTTCCAAAAGATCTTTTTTTTTTTCTTTGTAGGGAGAAAGTTACAAGGATGAAGGTGGGAATGAGGGGAAGGGAAGATGAGTGGCATTGCCATACCTGATAGGAAATTCACAAAGTGAACCAAGATAGAGAGAGAGAGAAGAGAGAGAGAGAGAGGCTCATCCTCTCTGTATTGTAGGCAGCCGTGTTTAAGATAGCACCTGGGACAGTTGCAAAGTCGTATGACTAGCACCTGACAATGTAAGCAGCTGGCTTCCAGTGTGGCCATCTCAGCTACACTGGTAAACAAGTCCTTTGTGCATGCGTCAGCCTCGTGCCCTCCCGAGTGGGCTTATGCAAATGAGGTATTGGCAGCTTAACCTATCCTGAGAGAACACGTCAGCCAGCCTGCCTTGGGCAGTTATATAAGCAGCTCATTTCTGCTGCTTGGGGTCCCTGTCCGTCCCGGTCCCTGTCCGTAAGTCAAGAGTTGTTCCTGCAATAAAGCTGACTGAGAAGGATCTGACCATGTCGTGTCTTAATTGCTGGTCAAGGCTGAGGTGACATTGTATACAGAGTATACATCTATGTAGCATTGAGGGTAAGTTCAATGTGTTATCACATGGATTAAGTACACATCTGATATATATAGAAACCTTCTTTTAGTTATGAAATCCAATCATCAGTTGTTTTTTTTTTTTCCTTTATACTGTAAAGAGATATATGAATGCTTAGGTAGCAGTGGCACTGTATAATTTACAGCAAGTCACAAATGGTTCTTATGATAATTGTGACCTGCCCAGTATAACAGGACAGCTGTAAACAGATGGTTATATTATTCACATTATTGTAATTTATAGTTGACTTTATACAATTATATCCATGAATTTGAAAAAAAAACCAATTGTCTCAGATGGGACAACTTTTAATATTATACCATTAGTCTATTAAATTATAAGAAAACACATGGCAACCATGAAAAATAATCTGTGATCTAAAAAAATAAATAAAAGTAAAATAGAGTTTAGAGGTTGTTAAAGGGGGTAGAAATATAGCAAGATAAATAAAAAAAAAACAGATTTGAAAAGTTGAAAGAAAAGGTTGGCATCCCTTAGAAATGACAGCAAAAGGAAATGTGACAGAGAAGAAGTATGAAATTCTCAATACTATGACACATGCTGCAAAGTCTAATTATTTTAAGTTACATTAAGAAATATCTTTAGGAATTGATATGTGTTGTAAATATGAAATGTTTTAATACTTGGTCCCCAGCTGGAGGTACAATTTGGAAAAGTTGTAGAACATTGAAGAAAGGGAAGCTTGCTTAAGGAACTGAGTCAGGACAATGAACATTGAGGATTCATAGGTCAATATCCATTTATTGCTGTTGTGCTTCACTTCTGTTCTGCATTCTGGGATGCAATCTGAGGAGTATCCTTAGCCTATCCTTACAGCTCTCTCAAGGGAAGCTGGAGCAAGGTAGGATGCTGAGGGGAAGCCTGAACAACACAAGCTACCAGACCTCTTCTGCAGCTACTGCTGCCCTAGAAAAGCAGTGGGCAGCAAGAAGCTAGAGCCAGGGCTGTCAAGCAGGAAGTGGCTGAGGTCAAGGGCTCGAACCTGGCTTGTTGACAGTGTTTAGGTACAGGTAGAATGATTCAGGAGATAAAACTCTTCCCTGGAATGTTAAAGCTCAGTAAGACTGACACCCTCAGACGACCTTTGCTGAAAAATTAGTACACTTTATTCCTTGTACATAGGGACCTTATAAACATTTTTGTAGTGGGGTGGGATCCAGGTGTAGATGTTTCCACTGTCTCATTCTGAGAAGTTAGGGATCTTCCATATACATGGGGAAGGTACTCAGGAGTTGTTCCTACATGACAGATTGCCATGATCCTCATTGTGGGGTATACTGGTCACGAATTTCTGGCCAGGAGCTAATTCCAACTCCTGCCATTCTCAATTATAAGTTTTCTCAGGGTTCTGAACTGTTGTGACCACCTTATGATTTCTTCTGTCTAGATCTGGCAAGATCCACTACCACTTCATGTTCAGATTCTTGACACTAGAGCGTGATGCAATATGATGAGGCAGCTTTTGTTTGTGCTATCTTGTCTGTTACTTTCCAATTACCATGTTTTCCCTGCATAATGAACTATATGCTCTAGAACTATAAGAAAAATAAAAGCTTTTTTCACAAAAGCAGTTTTTGCCAGTATATTTTATCAAAAACCTAAAACTTTATGTAACACCATAGTGTACTAACTTCTAGGATGATGCGAAAAAATATCTTGTTATCCAAGATGAGTTACAGACAACAGACAAAATTAAAGATTCTATCAAAGTGCAACTTGGTTAACCGATAAGTTTGTTATACTTACTCACAGGTATCAGGTGTGGGGTTACTTAGAGAAGAGTTGGTAATTTTGATGGCTATTTCAAGCTGTCAACTTGATTGTATCTGAAGTGAACTACTATCTAGAAATGGAGTGCACACCTGTGGTTCAGATCCTGAGGCTGGAACACACAGAATTTTGATCTGGATATTGACAGGAATGACAAACTCTTTTGATCAAGATCTTGAGGCTTAGTGGCCATGAGGCAAGGTGGTACATGCCTTTAATCCCAGAAGACAGAGACAAAAAGTTCTCTGAGTGCAAGGCTGGCCTGGGATAGGGCAAGCTCCAAACAAAGAAGAGTTTAGCTCCAGGAGTGGTGTTACACACCTTTAATCTGGGTCTTACCTTCTTCTGGAGGCCTACATAAAGACAATGGTAGAAGGAAGTCCTTCTTTTTCTTCTGTTTGCAATTACTTGTCACAGCTTATTAGAAGCTACTTCTTCAGGATTCCAGCTTAAACCAAAGACCAGCTAAAGCACCTAGCCTTATGTGACTGAGCAACTATTAGATTCTTGGACATCCTAGTCTCACCTGTCAGCTGTTAGATTAGTTGAATTGGAAACTGTAAGTTATTTCAATAATTTCCCTTAATGTACAGAGATATACCATAATTTCTGTGACTCTATAGAACCCTGACTGATACAGTGATCCTCTGCCCAAAAGTTTTATGATCACAAAGTTCCATTTTAGAGTTGGATCTGCCTCCAAGAATCCCCTTCTTAAACTGTTACACTCTTGTATTTCCAAAAACTACATGTAGGTGGGAAGGGGGACAGAAAGTTGTAGTAAGTAGAATCTCAGATAAAGAACCAATGATGCTTCCTCCCTTCTAACTAGAATATATTTATTGCTGCACTACTATTACAATATACATGACTATCCATGCACTGGCTTGCTTAGTCAGAGGTCATGACTACTGAAAAAAGATAATGAGATTTCTCTGCTATAGTCTGAGTAAATATCCGTACTACAACACAAGCGAGATCCAAAGAAACAAACAACAAAACAAACAAACAAACACCTGAAGATATTTTTAAAGTAATTATACATCATGGGCCTTCCTAATTAAACACTTCCTATTTAAATGGTGACCACTGGAAGCTAGACACAGCCTGAAGAAACCATGTCTCTTATCTCTGCATATCTGTCTCTGTGACAGGGATTTAAGATGCTATCTGTTCTGTGGTTTTCTACACCTGCTCCTGCTCCTGATTTATGGTCTTTCCTAGTACCTGATTTGTCTATCACATTATATTGAACTACATCATGTTGTGTAAAATTTCCTGCCACTTCTAGAAAGCATAGAAAATTAAATAGTTTCCATTATTAAGAGTATTTATCAAAGGCTCCTTCTCTTCTGTGCCTCCCTAATGTCATTCTGGCTTTTAGTTTGAGGTGTCTTTTTAATGAAGCTCATTAAGGTTATATTTATGTAGTTTTTGATGTGTTGTTCCTTTCTAATTATCACCTAACTTAATGTCTGATCATGACCTCTGTGGTCTTGAAATCTTTTGTCCCTAATAATATTTGTCATTAAAGGGTAAGTTTATGTCAGCACAATTACTGAACCAATATACCTTCTCCCTTTTCATGCTGTTTGAAATTAAATGTATAGTATATTTCTAGTTACAATCAAATGATACTAGAAGTAGATATCAAAAGGGTAATTGGAAAATTCACAAATTTGTTGAAATTAAGCATGTTTTTAATTGAATGTGACAAAGAAGATATTTGAAGGTTAGATAGAAAATATGTAAGACAAATGAACATATTCATACAGAATCCTATATGGAAATAAAACCAATAATGAAATTTATAGTTTTATGTGCAGCAAAAAGAAGGGTCCATAGTAACAATTATATTTACATAGTAAGTAATTAGTAAAAAACAAGAAAAGAAATTAAATTTAAACACAGTAAAGAAGAAATGATAAAGAATAAATAATAAAACTATAGATAGAAAAGTAAGAAGACACCAATAAAACCAGTGGTAAGATCTTTGAAAACAATGGCCAAAATTGGTAATTATTATATAGATAAGTGTGGTAGTTTAAATAAACTTGGTATTTATAACTGTGTTCATAAGACCTTTCCCATTTATCTCCAAATTATTCTTTCATTTTCCAATAGACTCAGAACTGAATCTTGGGCCATATTGACATATCTTTCTGACCCAAATACATGATTGTTAATGTACTATGAATGCTAAAGTTTAGAGAAAACAATTACAATCTCAGTTACAGGAGAATTATTTTTAAACCATGTACCACAAAAATTCTGTTTAGATATTCACATCAGGAAATTCAGTAAAAATTACTTAAAGTGCATTAATTCAAATCTGCTCAGCCTACTTCCATGCAAAAGTTCCTGCATAGTAGGAAGGATTCTCCTAATTAAATCTCAAACCTCTACAACTCTGAAGCTACGCATTTATATCTATGCTAACAGTAGCTCTAAAATGACTCTAAATTAAAAAACTTAATCTCCTAATCAGATTGTACTGGCCTTTCTAAGTCAAAGCAGACTCTGTCAGACTTCTGCTGGCTCAGAGAATTGTTTTATTGTGTTTGTTATTTCATCTTGTGTTTTCTGTGCTGTGTCATGCTCAATTTCTTCTTCTTGTTTATTTCACTTTTATGTATGCACAAGTGTGTATGTAGTTTTGTGTAGGATTACTGAGTGGGGATTATGGTTATGGGTAGTATTATGGTGTAGGATCGACAGAAGATTCTTTATCAATGCCTTGAGTTCAACAAGTAGGAGTAATTGGCTAATAAGTACATTCCAGAGATCCAATTGTTTTTGGCTTTCCATTGCTGGGATTCTGCTTATAAACTGCAGCAGTAAAATTGTAAGTTTTACATACAATTTCAGAATTTGAACTCAGGTCCTTATGTTTGCAAGGAAGTAATTTGCTTAATGAGCATTCTCCCCAATCCCCATGCTCAGTGTTTATAGTACACATGAACAAACTTGCCACTCTTCTTGTCATTTGTTAGTTTTTTCCTCTTTCCTTTATTTTTAAAAAGTCATTTGTTCCCGGTCTGCCAGCTACAGCAAACACCATCTGGTCTCTTGCTGGACTGGTAGTTAAATCTCTTCCTTCCAGAATAGGAGAATCTGTTTTTTGACCCTAAAATATGGATTTATACATTCTCAAATCTGCAAGGCCAATCCCTTGGCTACTACTTCTATTTAAATGCCTGCCAAATGTTTGCTTTCCATAAAGTTATTTCTGAGAATTTTCACAGTCAGAACTGAGGCCCTGAAAGCTGGCATGTTAGAAGAAGTCCTCAGTTGCTCAGCTTATACCTTTCTTAATCAGTCCAGATTGCTTGGCAAGGTATTCAATTTTTATGAGGTTTGTTTATGAGGAACTAATCCATCTTTGAAGGATTTGGCTAGTATTGTTTAAATGATGCTGTTTGTATTCCTTCTGAGGCCAATTCCAAGGGCTGAATTATCTTTGTATCAAGTTGACTGGCCTATTGAGCATGTCCCAAGTAGCATATGTTGGGGAGGAACATACAAATGTTCCCCAGGCTTTGTTGCTCCTAAAAACAAGTCCCTATGGCACATATCTATGCTGAACACTGTCAAACTAGCTTTAACCAAGGGACACTATACAGCTTTTTGTGAATTCACTCTATGCTGAAAACAGTCAAATAATTCAAAGCTTTTCTACTTCCTTTGAAATGCTGGCCACAAGAAAGAAGTTTAGGAGACAAACTCAAATACAACATACAGTGATAACTTGATTAATCATAATATTAAATTGATTTTTGCAGCATCTTCTCACACGGAGCTCACATTCTAAACCATTGACAATTTAATTCCAGTAAGGCATCCCAGTGTATTCTTGTCTTTTATCAAGATTGATTCATTTTCTTTCTTCAGAATTTCAGAAAACATATATTTTACTCCACCTACTATTTTCAAACAAAGGTCACATCATCGTACATCAAACATCAATGCCATTTTTATGTTTAAAATTTTCAGTTTTATCATGTAATTGTTAAGATTACATTAAAGAAATATTAGTATAATCCTGTCACCAGGTATGTTTACTAAATTTATTATTACTCTTTAAAAAGTGGCAGCTTATTGACATACTTTCTAATTGATAATTAATTTTGTTTTGTTTTGAAAATACAACATTATATGCATAGTAATATAATTTATATGTCAAATGACAGTATAATAGAGTGACTTAATACAGTTTTAAACAACAAAAAAATATATATATATAAATGCAGTTTATGGAGTCCCTCACTCCAAAACAATATTTTATAAAAATTTATTTTTAAAAAACAGGTCAAGGTAAATATATTAAGTGATTAGTAATCAGTACTGCAAAAAAAACAGGTCAAGGTAAATATATTAAGTAATTAGTAATCAGTACTGCAGTAATGATACATGGAATTAAAGCTACTTAGAATCCAGATTTGTTAGTAGCTTTTTTCTTGTATATATTTCTACTTCATCTTCTCTTTTTATAGGTGCATTGCACACTTATGCACAGATACATGTGCTGGTATGTGCATGTAATAGCCAGAAATCATCCTGTGGTAAGTTAACCTCAGAAGTATCACCTCACAGTCCACCTCATTCATTTACTTATTTTGTGACAAGGAGTTTTTATGGGACCCAGAATTTGTGGATCTGGCTAGGCTATCCAGCCATTGAGCCCCAGAAATTCAACTGAAACCACCTCCCTAGTGTGTGTGTGTGTGTGTGTGTGTGTGTGTGTGTGTGTGGTGTGTGTGTGTACACTAGCACTAGGGAGGTGGTTCCATATATATGTTGTGTGTGTGTGTGTGTGTGTGTGTGTGTGTATTATCATGTTGAACATTATATCAGAGTAGCAATGATTGAACTTGGGTACTACTGCTTGAAAAACAAGCTCCTTATTGACGGAGCTATTGCCCTAGCTCCTAATTCATCTCTTTCATGCAGGAATCACAAAGGATTTTACAATGACAGTATTTGAAATGAGACACAGCTATGATCCCATCCATGCTCTGAGTCTTCAAATATTTGTCATTGATTCTGATGCTAGGTTTGAATGTCGATTATCTCACAGCATACTTTTGAGCATGGAAGCATATGTAAGTAATAAACAAATGGAATTTTCCTTTTCTTTCTTCAAAAAGACAAATCAAGCATTCCCATAAGAGCAGAGAAAAGTTCTACACAAATCTTATGGGGAATGTTGTAGATCCCTAGCAGTAGTATTGTCTATACTATTGAAGCCAAATCATTAAGTTGTTGCTTAAGCCTCATTTACATCTAAAAATTTTACAGGTAACAATAGAAAAATAACAAATGGAATTTGAGAAGCTAAGAAATATATAATCAGTTCACTTGCCAGCATGAGCCTACACCATCAGTACTTACAGTACCTTATATAAGACACAGCACTAGCCAAGACATTCCTTTTATTACACATCCCCAAAACCCATGTGCTGGATATTTGAGTAACACAGGGAAAGCTTATATTTAATTGTGTTAAAAAGTAGAGGCTGTCACTCAGAAAGAAAAGAAAGGGAATAGGTTTGGTTTTGATTTGTATTTGAGATAGACTTTTTAAGAAAAATAGAATAAAGAAGCACTGGGTATTCAAATATACAAGCCTATTTAGTTTAGCTATTTAAAGCTAAACCTGCATGAAATTCCTGAGAAAAACAGAGATGCCTATGGTCTCTGACTTAGGAATATCATATTATCTGAGGCAGTTTGTACTTATTCAAGAAGTAGGAAGGTGTGAAATGTGCCTTAGAATGAGTTCTATCCAAAACTCCTAAAACCAAATTGGGGCTTTTCTTGTTTCAGTGATCTGGAAAATTCTTTTCTGTGGAATAGTTCATTCTTTGGTAAGACCATACGAAAAAAGTGCAATTTGGGTTATCTGAGACACACACACAAAAAATTGTGTTAACTGCTTTTGAAAATTACCCTGACCAGAAGGGCATGAAAAAATATATTAGAAAAACATTTGGATATAGTAGAATAGATCTGGCTAATGTCTTTCTTTCAATCAGACCACATTGGCTGAAGTTGTTTGCTAATCTATATAATCAGAGTAATAAGAATACTCACAGACAGACTTTCTATGAAGAAAGGGGATACTTGATGACCTTAGGAAAGTTTAAACTCACCTAATGCTGTGACTGTGTTGGAGGGACAAAAAATTACTAATTCTGAAGACATGTTTTCTTTCTTTTTCTGATATGATTTCTAATGCATTTAAAAAACATTTTGGTCTCAGTGGTTATATTCAAAAGATGGAATTTTCAGATCTTAATTGCTCTGAGTGTTTCTGAATGATTCAGCCCCATTACAGTTGGGCATCCTGAATGAAAATCATTGTGGATGGAGAGCAGATGATGTGTTAAGACAGGTACATCAAGCTTCATGTCAGGGTACCACTCCTTAACTAAAAAGATCTTATGCTGACTGTCTCCATATTGAACATTTTCTCTAACTGTGGAATACACTTTTAAGGTATCAAAAGTTCAAACATGTCTTGTTACAATATCAGAACACATCTATATTTTAGTAAATAGGAATCTTTTGGAACAAGATTACACTTACATGAAATTATCTGTATTCTAGGTTGTTTTTCGGCTGTCTCCTTTAAATTGAAATATTATTTCCTAGAGAGATGGAGCAAGGTCTTAAGACTGAGGAAGTAAACAAAATGCTCAAGGCTCAAGAAATCAAGGAACTTAGAAGTTTGAGGAAGCTCCTGAAACTGATAAGTCATAAGATCCTCACCTCAGTTTATAAAAAATAAATACATGTTTTGGAATGGAGCTTCCTCACCCAGCTAACCTGCCTGCAAGTAAGGATCTAGTATGTGTGAGTCAACATCCATGTGAGGGTGGGTTTTCAGGGACACATCTTCTTTTGAGTCACCTATTCCCCTATGAGTAACTTCTTTTCTGTGGATCTGTAAATAACATCATTAAACTCACTGGCCATAGCTAGACTTAAGAGAAATCATTTCTGTAGTCTGTCATTAGTGACTCCTTTGGGATGAAGAGATATTTGTTCTTGTGTCTCCACTAAAGTTTAAACAGTACAGGTATGCTATAAATTACAATATGCTTACGTGACTGAACTTTCTGAGATGACTGTATATGGAGACATTTGCTGACTCTGGGATAAGCCGGCTGTTAAAGTTTAAACATGGTCAAGCATACCTGCGGATAGATCCATGTAGTGAAAGACAGAACCTTCCTGTATACAGCCTCATGAGGAAGCAGAGTCTCCTCCATCCCCATTTTATCTCTGGCACAAAAACTTGCAGCTTCATGGATGCCCAAGGCAGAACATTTATAGATTCTGTGTCTTGAACCAAAGAAATAAAAAGTAATAAGTAATTACTGTTGTTATGAGCTTTGTATTTCCAATTAATTTTTAGATATTATGTAAATCAAGCACTCTTTGGTGTATTAAATTTCTTTGGACTTTTTGTTCATTAAAATGTCTTTATATTTATATATATATATATATATATATATATATATATATGTTTAATTATATGTGATATATTCATATACATGTTGGTATGTTTGCCTGTGTGTGCACATGCATTTTGTTTGTGGGAGGTACAAAAATTTAACCAACCTATGAAATAGGAACTGGCCCTTTAAGAAGGTCTTCTTCTTTCTACAGGCATTGTGTCATACTCCACATTCTTTGTATGAGAGGACAGCAGTATCCATGGGAGAATATCTATGAGACCTAGGGGAGCCTATAAAATGTCTGAAGCACATCTTTCCCTTGGTTTCTCACCATTCCTCTTCCTCATCCCATTAATGGAAGTTATCATAAAAATTATGAATATTGCTGTATTTTTCTATGTGGCTGGTGCTTTGCAACTTACCATCTCTGAGCCAGTTCCCTCAGCATCAGTAAATGTATCTCTGTATCCTGGCCCCTAAGGATCTCATCCACATTCCTTCTCGGGTGACTGCTGTCACTTCCTCCCTCAGATATCCAGCTATTATACTTAGTGACTCCTTCTCCCTCTCTCCTTTCACTTTCTCATTTGACTGCTTCCCAAAACACAGAATTATTTATCTATCCCATAGAATAGACGCAGTGGCACTCCTATATAACCATTTCTCACCCAAATCCGTGGTAATATGTGAGCTCCTATGTGTGAGTAGTGAGTATAGTCGAGAACATTCAACAACAGGTTTGTGGATGTCATAAGAGAGCCTTGAGTTTTGGTCCTGGCACACCACCCTTTTTTGAGACAGTGTCTTATCATTATCTCCTGGGAAGCCAGGTTAGCTGGTTTATAAACTTTGGGGAAATATTTTGTCTCCACCTCCAATTTTTCTTTAGGAGCTTCTGGATTACAGGTGTATTTCTAGCCTTATCAGGGTTCCCAGTAACTCATGTATGCATGTATGTATGCATGTATTTATGTATGAAGATTATACATCTTGGTATGTCAACATAATATGATATATGGCCTTCTGTTATCAATATTATAAAATGTGGTTTGTGTTCTCTCATGTAAAGCACTGCTTTCCTAAAAAACTATTGACCTTATAAAGGGACATGTATAATACTCATGTTTGCTAAGATTGGGATAGATATGTGACTAATATAAACCCTTAAAGTGACTTAGAAGAATGGTCTTCTACTATGAGGACTTTTTGTGTAGATTTAACACACTAGAGATTCCTCTCATAAAGTAACACAATTTGCCAGTTTCTAAGCATTAATAGTAAACTCATTCACAAAAATGTGTGGGTGTCACATTAAGGAAACATTTATAAAGCACTTCTCCTTGGGGTAATTTAAATAAAAGGAACCCAGATTTGAATTCTCTACTTCTGTCTTCATGTTCCTCCCATTATTCTCTCTGTCCATTGTAAGATTCTGAGTGTGTATCTGCCTGAATGTGATCTTTCCGTATTTGTTTCAGTGTCTCTGTTGGTGTCCCTGTCTGTGTCTGTGTCTGAGTCTGTTCCTAACAAAGGGCTCTGTCTCTGTTTTATTGAACAGCAACATAAGCAGCACATGGGGAAGAAAAGAGGAATACTGCATAGCAAGTGTTAACAAAGTTTTAGAATCATTAATTCTAAATGACTGCAACTAACCCAGATAAACCAATACTGTGAGGAAATGCTTGTATGTTGTGTCCAGCATTTGTGGTAAATATTAATTTTATCAGACTACTTTTGTCACATTTTCACCTTTCAGCATATATTACAGTAACACACTCATACATACCCATGCATTCCTCTCTGGTTCAGTGCCAAAAAGCAACACATAATTTAAGATTAAAGCTGTGTATTTGCTTAGATTTTAAATGCTAATTACTTTATAAATCCAAAGCGAGTTTCCATTGTGTCCTGGATTCTGGATGTTTGTGTTAAGAGTTTTGCATTTTTTTCCTTGACAGTTTGTCAATATTTTCTATATATCTTCTGCACTGAGATTCTTCTTCTACTCTTGTATTCTGTTGGTAATGCTTGCGTCGTGACAAAAAATAATAATAAATAAATAAATAAATAAATAAATCCAAAGCGAGTAAGGAGTTGTTAATAGATCTCTTGCAGATTAGACAAACAGACTGAGTTCACAGTATAGGATAACAGTCTTAAGTGGCCTCAAATTGTATCAGTAACTGCGCATGTGAAGTGCAGCAAAAGCTCCAGTGTCTTAGGATATAAAAGATACTTTCAGAATGGTACACTATCTTACTTTTAAAAAGTAGAGTTAGTGAGCAATTAGTCAGGAAACCTCAAAAGATTCTGCAGTCTTGAAACACAAAATATAAAATATTTGTTGCAGTGTGGAGAAGAGGGTAGTGGTGTTAACCTTTGTATTCTGTCACTCTATGTCAACAATACAGAAGGAAAAGAATTTCAATGTAAATAAAATGAAAGGTTAGCAGGCAACTAATGGTAGACTCTGCTAGAACTACAGTCATTTATTTTTTGTACACAGATGCCTGAAAGAAGGAAGGCAAATTTTATGACCAAGCTTAAAGAGCTGGGTGTTAGCACCAAGACCATTGGAAGCTAACATCAGCCTACCCCTGGCTTCCTGTCAGGAGGACCAGGCTGCTAGTTTTGTTGTTGTTGCTGTTTGTTTCAAGAAAACTGATCGGCCTTCACTCTTTCCCTGAAAAGAGAAATATTCACACTTTGCCCCTGAGAAATGACCACCAACAATAATCACTTAGACTTCAAGTTCCATTTTCTAATGGTAAAAAACTATCTTAACTAAAAACCTGAGAATTTCAGGTTTGGTAAAAGTCCCTTAGAGGACTATGTAGCAATCTCCATTGCTACAGGAATAAAACAACCACTTCAGGATATTTACAGGATATGAAAATGCATAACTCTATATAAATGGCCATTTTATGCAATAGCTAGAGGTTAAAGGAGCATGCTGTTAAATGAAGTTTTTTCTTTATCTCCTAGTGCTGAGAATTTCTCACTGGGGAAGGGTAAATCCCTTTAAGGAGGGCAATGGCATGAATATGATTAAAGATACGAAGTCGTTAAAAACTAAAAATTAATGTAACAAATGTCATTCATCTCATAGGTTATAGTTCCTTCTATGTCTTGGGTACCATTTATATCATTTTCTTATCTGACATGTTTATAAAGTTTTCTCTGGATTTATGGTACATGTAGGTGTGAGCATTCATGTGTGTATACATATGTGCATGTGAAGGCCATGGATTAACAAAGAATGTCTTCCTCAATGGCTCTCCAGTCTATATCTTGCCAATGGCACTTCACTAAACTTAAAGTTCATTAATTTTGCAAGGATGATTGACAGTGAGAGACCAAGTTCTTCTGTCTCCTCTTATCATCACTGTGATATACAGATGCATACCGTCATCCTCAGTATTTACATGGGTGCTGGATATCTAAACATAATTCCTCATGCTTGCATGGCAGGCACTTTTTTTTGTGACTGATTTTGCAGTTCTGACATGCACTTTTAGTGGTGTGTTTTAAGTATAAAATTCTTCTATTTTATGGAGTATAACTTACTTTAAACACAAAATTGTAAACTTAAGAATTTTTAAACATCTAGTAAGTTTAGCAGCAGAAATAATCCATTTTTAAAAAGTATAAGTAAATATATTTTTTGCATGTGCATGACATAAATGTGCCACAGTATGCATGAGGAAATCATAGGAGGAGTTGCAGGAATAAATTACCTTTTTATTATGTGAGTGTTTATGATTAAACTCAGGTTGTAATCCTTGGCAGCAAGCATTTTTACCTGAGTCTTCTCATCACCACAATAATTTATTTTTAATAATATAACATAATTTGTTTGGATTTCATTAGAAATCTGTTCCCTGAAATAAGGAACCTAGAATAAAAGAAGTTAACCTTAGCATACACACTCATCATCAGTTTAGTAGGTGTAGGAGATGATATAACCATGTTCTACTGAATTTTCTTTGTAATTCAATGATAGTCATCTCTCCATGTGACTCATTGCTCAAAGCAAGACACAACACACATATTCACACACACACACACAGACACAACAAACAGACAAAGAATACGAGAGAGAGAGAGAGAGAAAGAGAAAGAAAGAAAGAAAAGAAGAGAAAGAGAGTTTCTAGACATCTGTAGCACTTGGATATATTTGTATTTTTCATAATGTAGGGGAAGGTCACTATGTTATTTCACATGTGAAATAGTGTATATAAGATTGGACCACTAATCTCCATTTACTGTGTATTGTGCTTTTGCGCATGTTGTGTAGCAGTTTCTTCCATATTGAAATATCTCCTCCTAGTGGGAAGCTCAAGAATCTAGGGATAAATGAAAACTGCAAGCCCTAGGAAGTAAACAAAACTTACATGGATCAGGAAACGTCAGAAGTTTAAAAGATTCAAAAAACTTTCCCCAAGGTTCTATAAGCAACAGTAACTTGGGGAGAGGTTATTCTAGTTTCCTGTTTGTCTTGCAGGGAACCTTAAGGGTGCAGCTTTTATGGAATTTCAACTATGAGTGATGGAATTTTTGAGATATAGTTGCTATTACATCACACATGCTCCTATAAGTAGCTCTTCATTCTTATTTCTGTAAGTAAGAAAAACAAACTGGATAGTTCACTAAGCTACTCTTAGGTTAATTTCTTTGATTCATCACTGTTGCCCTTTCTGACGTGATGAAAATATTTTTGAAATTTTGAAAGGAAAATTGACAACCTGAGGACTTGACCTTTGGAGTAGAAATACAACTTCATTTTGTACTTAGAAGAAGATTCTCCTTCTTTGACCCGGTCTCAGAACCTAGTAGACAAATTGAGTACAGAATAAAAGAGAAATATAATAGATGCAAAGATTTTTCCAGCTCAAGGGCATCTAAGCAGCCAGGATCCAAGGAATACCAGCAAGTAATACCATGAAATAATCCTCATACAAGGCAGAAGAGTTAATCTCACACATTCAGAAGAACAGAATGAAGACTGCCTCTGACCAGGAACAGAGACAGAAGGCTAGGTAGATGGGAAGGCTTTTATAGGGATTTTTGAGTATGCATAGTGAGAGAGTACAAAACTAGTTCACTGCAGAATTATTGTTTTGGCCACCAACTTTAAAACATTGTTTACCTAGAAATTCTAAGTCACCTGGGCAGGGATTTTCTAGTCATGGAGATTGGAAGAAGGGGTAGGGGCAGGGTGATTATGCACTGGCCTCTTATCCTGAAAAAAGATATACAGCCATTGACATAATGACTGTATGTTTGTATACCATTTTACACAATTGATGTGTTCCACATACACTTTATTCCTAAGTAATCTAGAAAAATGCCTATAGACATGAAAAAACATAAAAATATTTACATAACAAGTGTATAGCAGGAAATGTATGCCCACAGAAAAATACCTGAGTTAATTACATGTTTTATGATTGAATATAATGCCGTAATAAAGAGGAATGATGTAAGAAACTCAACATCATGAATACATTTATGAAGTATGATTTTGAATGAATATATAATATTAAATTAGATGGAGAGATAATTTAATTCTACTCATTAAAAATAATAAAAAATAAAACTATGTAGTATCTTTCAGTAACATGTAGAATGTATTTTAAAAGGAAATAAATTATAAGACAAAGAATTTAATATTGTGGTTGCATATTCAATGCATAGAAAAAAGACTGAAGAGATCTAAAGACTTAAATCTTCTAGCATGTTATTCCTTGAACTCCACAATATGTAACATCACAAACACAAATTTATGAAGATGCAATATATAGTAACTATTTCAAATTAAAAAATATAGAATTAATACATGCATGCTTTCAACCATTTCAGTAATTACCTGATCTTGGCCCTGTGCATATTGGCCATACTGTCATTTACTGCAAAGAATAAATTTATATTCCATAGGAGAAAAGACCACATGTTCGAAATCTAGAAATTTGAGTCTTATAGCAATCATACAACCTTATACACATTTTTAAATGCATATTTATTTCATTTTTATGTGTTTGAGTATTCAACTACATGCACACAAACAAGTGTGTGTGTGTATAAAAGAAATACCAACAACTCATTCTGTTGCTTTGATGTATTAGAAATAACAAAATTCTAGATGAACAATATAAGAAATATGTACATAATAACAATATAAGAACAATATCAGAAATATACATTGTGGTATATTCAATTGGAATAGAAATTCAAGTTAACATAATGCAATAAAGAACTCACCTCAGTTTAAACTTGGTTTAAATGTAATATGAGCTTTTCACAATTTTTGTGAGCTAGGCATTTTAATATCTGTTGAATATGTGACTTAAATAGTACAGTTACACTTAAGAAACATGTTATATATTTAGTACCCAACAACTAAAACGCAGGTCTTGTGCAGGGTTTGTCATTTAGCTATTTCCACTGAGTTTTGAGGCAGGTTCTGCTTTTTGTTTGTTTTGCACTGCCCCCACCAGGCTACTGGCCTGTGATCTTTTGTCCAATTTTCTCTTTTCTATATCCAACATAATCGTAGGAGTGATGGAATTACCATGTTAGCATATGTCTTTTTCTGTGCGATAGACTCAAGTTCTCAGGCTTTCTCTTTTTTAAACACTGAGTTTTAAACACTGAGCCATCTTCCCACCCCGAGGTCAATCATTTTGTTTTCTAATCCATATGAATATATTCTTTATGCCATACTGTTGGTTATTACAGGGATAGTGTCACCATTTCTAAATGGTTAAAATAATATTTTACTTAAAAATATATAATTAAATTAATGTGAAGTTTCATGAAGTATTAGCAAAGCAGTAGCAATTCTTGATACAAGATTGTTATAATTGCCTAATCTGTAAACTTTTCACCAAAGTGTAATGAAATAATAGAGTAAAACATAAACAGTGAGGCATACCTGTAATTTGAGCAACTTTATGTTAGTGTAATTCTGATATAAATTTGAAAACAAAATAATTCAAATTTTAAATGCAATAATTTGACTTAAGTATCATCCTCCTCATCCCAAGGACTGGCTTTCATTGTGCTTGGAAGCACCATGCAAGACTTTAAACAAGACAAACAAACATTAGTCAGAGCCAGTTATAACACCTATGATCTACAAAAATGACAATACTCTCAATTACCCTAAGTGTGTAGTAGTGGCACACATACCTTGATGGTAACCAGGAGTTCTCTAACTGGACCTAAGACTTGTTTAACAATAGGGAAAGCAATCCATGTACTGGAAATGTAGCTAACCTCCAGAGCAAATGAAGTCAGAGATCTTGGCAGAGAATCACCATTTTACCAAACCACAATAACCTCTAACTAAATTCTAACTAAGTATTAGTCTTTATATCCATAGATAAGTGTAGTCCTCAAACCTCATCAAGGAAATTTTACAAATGATGGAGACTACTACAGGTAATCAAAATCTAATCAAAATGCACAATCATGCAGGCCAGTTCCTCCTGATACATATACAACACAGCTCCTACACCTAAGGCTCCAGGATCTTTGTGTAACATCAAAAAGGTTTTAAGAGACAGAGGAGCAAAAAGTTTGCTATAATATTCTGTATCTAGTAATGTCATAAGCTACACCCATAAATGCTCATCAACATAACTGCCTAAATACAACCTAAACAAGGAAAAACCAGTGAGCATTCACATATAGATATGGGACAGCTCACCTGCCTCAACTACTACAGGTTAATAAAAAAAAAATGCTGAAAGCAGAATGGTTTCATAAAAAAAGAGACCAGCAATTAGTTATCCAATACCAAATAGTCAGTCCTGAAAACACACATATAAACAAGGTTATACATATTCCAACAGGGTGTATCTTTTTGTGGGTAGGTCCATTTCTCAAATGGGGTTGTCCCTAATCTCTGGATATGGTATCTACAGGTTCTCTCTTGCATTTGTTGGGTATTTCATGTAATGTCCTCCCTTTTGAATCCTGGGAACCTCTTGCTTTCCTGGCCTCTGGGACTTTCTGGCACTACCCCAGTTCCATACCCTCAATTGCTACACACCTCTGTTCAGTTTCCTGACCATCTGTACTTCTCCACCTCTCCTCCTACACCTGAACCTTCCCTCCACCCTCAATTTCTCCCAACTTCTCCCTACATCTATTTCTCCCTCCTAAGATTATTTTGTTTCCTCGTCTAAGTATGACTGAAACATCCATACTTTTGTCTTCCTTCTTCTTAGCTTCATATGGTCTATGAGTTGTATCGTGAATATTCCAAGCTTTTTTCCTAATAGCCACTTATCAGTGAGTACATACCATGCGTGGTTTTTTATGACTGATTTACCTCACTCATTTTCTAGTTCCACTCATTTACCTGTGAATTTCATAAAGTTATTGTTTTTAAAGCTGAGTAGTACTCCATTGTGTAAACATATCACATTTTCTGTATCCATTCCTCTGTTGAAGGACATCTGGGTTCTTTCTAGCTTCTGGCTATTATAAATAAGACTGCTATGAATATAGTAGACCATATGTTTATGTTATATGTTGGAACAACTTTTGGGAATATGTCCAAGAGTATTACAAAAGGGGTAAATGTCAGTAAATAGTGCAGGGTGTATTTATGTACTTAGAAAACATATCTATGAATTTGAGAGCAAAGGAAGAGCTCATTATAGGAGGGTTCGCAAATTGTGTGTTAGGGGAAGGAATTATGTAATAAAGTAATAATGTGACCAAAAATAATAACTATAATCTCAAAATATATTTCAAAAGAATTATCCTGTTCATAGAAGTTGTTTTTGTTTTGTTTTGGTTCTTTTTGTTTTGTAGAATTTAACTTTTGCCTGAAAGGACAGCCGTAGAAGAGACAGAAGAAACATTCAATATGACACAAACTTCCGATTGACCTTACATTGATTATTTGGACACAACTTTTCCTTCACATTGCCTTACTTTCATCTTCCTCTACATGTTTATTTTCTGACATTGTCCATCTCTGCCCCTGATTTAAATTCTAACACACAGAGGTGAGAGCTTTGAACTGTGTGAAGGTGTTAGCCTTGATTTACTCTGAGTACACATTCTACATTACTAAAGACTATACTGCTGGTGACAATTCTATGGAATGTGCAGCACACAAAAGAAGAGTGCTGGCTGTACATGCCATGAGCCTCCTCTTGACTTTGGCAAGTCTTACTCCCTACCCTGACTTTGATATTTGTCACAGGAAACAGGAGACTTCGTTTTTATGTTTTTAAATATAACAGTCTACAATTTTTTTTTAGTATGTATTGGAGTGAAGATACCTGTTTGTATGTGCACATAGTTGTGTGGATGCTCATGACTTCCTGTACATTCAACTATATGTATGAGTATATGTGTGAAAACACATACAGAGATCCGATATCAATGTTAACTGTCTTTTCCAATCACTCTCTACCTCAGTGTGAGTGACTTTTTATACAGTAAGGAGCTAGGAAGAGCATCGTGCAGTCTCTCAATTTGACCATGAGTTCGATATTTAATACTTTTAGATTTTAGTATTCCTTCAAGCAATATTTGGTAGAATCACAACTGTGTAAAGATTTTACTAAGTCTATGCTCATTGTTTAAGATTTCCTTTCAGACAGTCTTTCACAGGCAGCCATTACTGTGGCAGATTTCTGTTTTCAGCATCCTCAGACTTTTCTTTCATTAATTATCTTGATCCGAGGTCCTCAGCTGTGATTTAAAAAGAGGAGGGAACTCAGTACATTTAGGAAATATGATTTAACATCCATAGTGATCTAAATGTTAACAAGAAGAAAAGGAAGAATGGAATCTAGAGGAACAATGGAAAAAGGTTCCAAGAGGTGGGGAGTTTTCTGCCCTTTTCACTCTGCCACATCCCTACCCTTACCACTGACAAATGTTTTCTGCTTCTGATTTTTGTTATGGAGCCATTCAACTCTTCTTTCCATTTTTTTCCTTCAGGAAATGTTGGATCTGGTGGTACTTCAGTCTCATAGAGCTGTTCCAGCTTGAGTGCTTTATACATTGAGACTACGACTCCTGTGTTCCTCAAACTCCACAAGGAAAAGATTATGATTGGTTCAGCCTTATTCACTCTGAACAAACTTACTAATATAAACTCCTTTGCAGATGGCATTTATTGTGGGAAGTTGAACAATGACAGTGGTGATGGGCTCTCTTTATCTACAGGTGGGGAACTATAATATTATCTCATAATACTTTATTGCCTATTTATATGTTTACTCCAGAATCTGAAAACCTCTGAAGTCAGGTGTGTGTGTACTGTGCATATGTGCTATGTGGAGTGTGTATATGTGGTATGTGTGTATGTGTACTCACCCAAATGTTTTTGGTGCGAGTGGAAGGAAAAGGAAAACGTAAGGAGTTTTCTTTAATCACTCTTCACATTGTCTTTTAGAACAGTATCTTTCACCGAATCTGAGGCTCACCAATTTCACCATGATAGGCCAGGAAGACCCAGGAATCCATTTGTGTTATCATTCCCACTGTAGGTGTTTCACAGATCTGATGTGTCCAGATCAGTTTTCTTTGTTTGTTCTTGTTTTTTATTCTTTATTTTTAACAGTGAATCAGTATTGTTACCCATAAAGATATCTCCTAGCCCCCTGATTTTAGAACTTCTATATTCATATTTTTAAATGAATCTTTTTTCTCATGATTGAATATGCTTTCAGATTCATTCCCATTAAGCCAAAATGACTTGAAACCATCTTTAAAATGCTCCCATCTTTGATTCCTACATAAAGCACTATATTAACAGCTCTTAGTCAACCTTCTCCCAAGAGTACTTTATTATTCATTTTTTTCTTCTCATGTCTGTCATTTCCTACTACCTATTGTAGTCTTCTCTTTTGTGCAAATGGAAGTCTTTTAATTAACCTTTCTATCTTTAAAATCTTGTAATTTCAATCTATGTTTTCTGTTATTACTGGAAGAAAACCAATTTAAGCAGTTCTTTGACATGTAATTTACAACAAGTTGATTACAGATTCAGACAAGGCTAAGATTTAAGAAACCAATGCCTTGAGAAGTTCAATAAATCACCCAGCTGACTGTGGCTATAAAGGACTTAAATATCTTTTAGTCTTATGTCAGAGGAGTGTGTGAATGGTGTTGGAAGATATTATCAAATACCTTCACACTACCAAGTCTTTCTAATTTTGTTTCATTCAAAAAAAATTAACATCCATCAACATTAATGTTGTCTGTAAATTATAATACATTACCTCTTGAGGTTAATGCTGTTGTTTACATTGCATTACATGTATCATTTCTTGTTGAGTGTAATGGCCCCTGATATTTACTGAATTAATACTGTGTAATGTTAGCTTTGTAGTGAATCAAAAACTACAAGCCTGATTTAAGAATGGGGACTTGAGTTTTGGGTCCCTAGCATCTGTGTAAACGATAGCACAGGTATGTAACCTTAGTGCCAGCGAAGTAAAAAGGCTTTCTGGGATTGCTAATGAGTCAGTATAGCCAGCCAGTGAGCTCTGAGTTCAATGTCTTGCCTTAAAGCAAATGAATAAATAAAATAAAGGAGGAGGCCAAGGATATGGCTCAGAGGGTAACTGTTTCTCATTCAAAATTGTAACCTGACAGAAAGCCCAACAACCCTGTTTGATTCTGTTATCATGTCCTTGAAGCTCTGCCCAACATTTTACAGACAAGAACAATCTCATCTCCCCTATAAAATGACTCTCTCTCTCTCTCACTGCTTCCCTCCATTCTGATCTTCCTCCCTCCCTTCTTCCCTTCCCTGTCTATCCCCTGCCCCTTCCCTTCTTGCCAATAAAGCTACATATATTAGGTTTGTGTCATGGATTGATTTCTCAGAGGGAATGCTTTGGCGTGGGCCTGTCCATGAGCTCCCTTTCACCGCTTCAACTCCACCATTTTATAAAACACATCATTGGTACAAAAAGACATCGTGTTTATAATTATGCTTTCTGGGTCAATGACTGCTCATGACTCCACACTTAAGCAAGCCCTGTCGCCCTTTAACATCTCCCAGAGTCCCAGAAATTGACCTCTCTTCACTAAGGCCTTCCTGGACAGTTTCGCACCTTCCTGGTCTCCTCTCCTTTTTCTTTTTCTGTGGATGGAATCCTGGTGCTCTCAGCTTGCTCTACATTGTGATATTCTGAATGTCCTGATACCACCACCGAGTCTCCTGCTCACAGTTAGGCTAAGCTCTGACCCTTGGTGAGTGCGTAAGGAACCACTAAAAAGCTTGGGTCCACTCTGTTCACCCTGGGTTCTGGCAACAGGGCTTGGCTCAGTTGACTCTCCACTTCTACTTTTCCATTCTTAGGGATTATCCTGGTGGCTCTCAAAAAACCTCAGTTCGAAATGTATTAGCCTTTGCAATCAACTTTCTACAAATGCTAAGGATCAGAAAAACAAAAGCAATTCTCTATTTCTCTTTTCTCTCACCCTCCTTTCTATGTGGACTGGCGCCACCCCTTGTTCTGTCTTCCCTGCCACCATCCTCTATGCCTCCCTACTCCTCAGCTCCACCAACACTGGTGCCCTCTAGCAGGTTGGCTGCAGGAACTATGGCTTTCCACCAGTTGTGCTCTCCAGATTTCATTTCTCATTACCACATTCTCACCGGCACAGACAAATGATCCAAATAGCCTTTTATTTAACTGACTCTTCATACTCTCAAACTTCTTGATAATTTTCTCAATATCTGTGATATTGTAATTTAAAAAGTAAAAAGGTAAAACAACAACAACAACAATAAAAACATTTTTATGGTTTAATTAGCCATGTATAATATTAAGAACACCCAGCATATAAGAAACATAGAACAAACACTAACCACAGTATAAATAAACAAGAAAGGGATCTACAATTTTAAGTGGTTTTTCAAATCATTCTCAATTTAATTAAAACTCAACTCAAATGTTCTATATTTAAAAATTAATACACATTCTGATTTTCCTTTGGAAACTGAAAGAAAACATTTTGAAATAATTTTCTCTCTTGGCAATGTAACAGAAGGAAAATTCCTCTAATTTAGTAGTCTACATTTTCTTTGGGATGCATAAATGGATAATGGACATCACAGGTCCAGTCCTGATTGCCTGAGATTCTTAATAATGGACAATGGAATCTCCACGCAAATGGAACCCTGTACTGATGGCATATTTCTCTTTGGTATAGTTGAACTTTAAAAGCAAAGGGCCTCATTTCTTAGTATTCTGCCCTATTAATGACATCTGGGCTAGTATGTCCCCACAGTTGGGATGGGAATATGACTGACTATAGGTCTGTAAGTAGGACAAATAGAGTTTGTCTTAATTTTAGCTGGCCTTTAAGGCTTACAGAGAAAACATTCATTTTCACAGATAACAAATAAAGTCTTAACTCAATTTCAGACATCAGACCATCTTTAAATATATTACAAAGCAATTGTTGGCCAAAAGAATTCATCTCAGGAAAAATTAGTAATTATCTCAGTATAAAGAGCAGGAAAAAAGTTTTTCCAATCAAATGTACCAAAGAAACAATCTGGAATAGCCATTTTAATATCTAATAAAATAGACATCCAACCGCAAGTAATAAAAAGAGAAAAAAACAGTACTTCATAATCATCAAAGGAAAAATCCACCAAGATGTCATCTCAATTCTGACCATCGATGTCCCAAATGTTAGGGTACCCACATCTACAAAAGAAACATTACTGTAGTCTTAATCACATATCAAATTCTACACATTAATAGTGGGAAAAGTCAACACCCCACTCTGATCAGTAGAAAGATCAGTCACAAAGCAAGTCTCAACAGATACAAGAAGATTGAAATAATCCTATGAATCTTATCAGATTATCTTAGATTAAACTGGACTTCAACAAATATTGAAATAACAGACAGCATACATATTCATGGAAACTGAAAAACATTCTATTCAATGATGGCTGGTTAAGGGAAAAAGTAAAAAATTAAGGACTTTCTAGAATTTAATGAAAATGAGGAAACTACATATATAAACTTATGGGATACTATGAAAACTGTGCTAAGAAGAATGGACATAGCACAAAATGTAAATAAAGAAACTAGATAGTTCTCAAACTAACTAATTAAAAGTACATCTGAAGGCTCTGGAAAAAAAGAAGAAAAAGAAAAAGAGGAGGAAGATGAAGATGAGGAGAAGAAGGAAGAGGAGGGCTAGGAAGAGATGGAAAAGGAGAAAAGAAAGAAGAGGAAGAGAAGAGGAGAGGAGGAGGAGGAGGAGGAGAGGAGAGAGGAGGAGAAGAGAGAAGAGGAAGAAGGAGAGGAGAAGCAAATACACCCAGGAGGAGCAAATGCAGAAACTAATCAAACTCAGAGCTGAAATCAAACAATTATCAACAAAAGCAAATAATACAAAGAATAACTGAAATGAAGAGGTGGTTCTTTGATAAAATCAACAAGATAGAAAACTCTTAGCCAAATTAACTAAAAGGCAGAAAGAAGAAGTACACAAATTAACAAAATCAGAAGTGAAAAGGGAGACATAACAACAGACACTGAGGAAATTCAAGAATCATTAAGTCCTACATCAAAGGCATGTACTCCACAGAATCAGAATATCTAAAAGAAATGGATGATTTTCCAGACAGACGTCAGTTACCAAAACTAAATCAAGATCAGGCACACCATTTGAATAGTCCTCTATATCCTTAGGAAATAAAATCAATCATTACAAATCTTCCAATCACAAAACCCTCAGCCAGATTGTTTTAGTACATAATTCTATCAGACTTTCAAAGAAGAATTAATGGCAATACTCCTCAAAATATTCCACAAAATAGAAACAGAAGGAACTTAGTCAAAATCATTTGAAGAGGCCACAGTCACCCTGATACCTAAACCACACAAAGACTAGACAAAGAAAGAATTTCAGACCAATTTCCCTTAGAAAGAGTAATGCAAAAATACTCAATAAAATACTCACAAACCAAATACAGGAATGTGGGGATGATAGCTCGCACATGGTTGCGGGCATGGATTCGGGATCCTGTTGGGCGTTTGTGGCTCCCATGGGTCTGCTGCCCTGCTCAGCTGGGATCGTGGCTCTGTGCAGCAGAAGCTCTAGGAGTATTGACTGAGTTTACTCTGCACAGCGCTGGGCAGACGCTGGGCTGTGAGAGAAGCTGCTCAGCTCTGCCCATGAAGGGAGAACTCATTCAGTCTGAGGTCTCGTTGGGGTACAGGGCTCTTGAGTGGGGGTCTTCAGGTGATGGCTGACCCAGGAGATGGTGGTCTATCCTTGGGCTCCCAGAAGCCACTGGGAACTGCAGAAGAACAGACACTGGGGTTGTCCGGCAGCTGAAAGAAACGGGTGAGAGGAAAGTCCTGACAGTGCCCCATGGGAAAGAGACTCTTTGTTACTGTACTCGCTTGGCTGACTTAGCAGCTGCTCTGCTAGCTTGGTTGAATCAGTGGCATCTATGGTGGACCAAAATCAAGTCTCTCAGGTGGGAGATTAGGCATGGTGGCTGTGGTGACAATGGCTCATTAAAGGCCTTCTCCACGGTTCCCCACGGTGGGCACCAAAGACATGAGAAAGTCCATGGTTCCAAAAGGGTTTATTTTCATGGCAGATGGTAGATGAATTTGGCTGCACCCCCTAAAACTCAGGGCCGACCTGAGCTAAATAGGGAGGGAGGAAGGAGGAGGATATATAAGAAGGAAAGCTTAATTGGCTATGTCCTCTGGCTTTAGGTATCTCATTAATATGGAAATCTCTTGAGGCCCTGAGACCTGTAGTCAGGCCCTCTACCTGTGGAGGGGGTGGTAGGGGTATTGCCTTACATGACTGAACAGCTGCAGATCACTAGTATGTCAGGAGCCTGAGGTCTGGGGGCGTGGCTAAACATGCCGTTGTCCCATTAGAGCCTGGGGTTAGAGGACTCTGCCCAACCAGAGCCAAGCTAACCTTTCAGGGTCCTACACAGGAACACACAACGACACCATCCACTTTGATGCAGCCTGTACTTTCGTCTACACAGCTTGGCCTTATCCTCACTTCCGGGAGCTATCTTGGATACATGAATAGAAAGCACACACACACACACAAACCAGTTATTCTCAAAATGCCTTTGCTAACTCAATGACTAGGCACTCCTAAATCTTCCTGTGCTACCCCAGGCCCAGTCTGGGAAGTGTACAGAAGTCATTTAATCAGAAACTCATAGGGCTGGTTTGCTTTATCTTCTCTGCTATGGCATCTTCTTCTCCTCTATCTCTCAGTCTCTCATGATTCCCTGTGTCCTACCTATGCAACTCTCAGTTTCCTGCCCTGTGCTTATTCACTAGCTATTGCAAATACAAATTGAAGACAAGGACCTTCAGCATCAGTAAACAGATTCCTGATCAAAGTATCAGAACCACCTTCTACAGCACAATCAAGTAGGCTTAATTCCCATGGTGCAAAGGTGGTTCAATATACAAAAAAAATACATTAATGTATTCCATCCTGTAAACAAAGTGAATGAAAAAGCCAAATGATTATCTTATTAGATGGTGAAAAAAGGCTTTGATAAAGTCTCAAACCTCTTCATGTTAAAGGTACTAGAGAAATCATGGATACAGGGCATGTATCCTAAACATAAACAAAGCAATATAGAGAAAGCCCATAACCAACATCAAACTAAGTGGAGAGAAACTTAAAGCAATTGCACTAAAATCAGGGACAAGACAAGGCTGCCCAGTCTCTCCTTTTGTATTCATTACAGTACTTGAAGTTCTAGCTAGAATAGTAAGACAACTATAGGAGATCAAGGGGATAAAAATTGAAAAAGAATATGTTAAAGTACAAGTATTTGCATATGATATGATAGTATACAGAAGTGACCCTAAATTTCTTCCAGAGAACACCTACACCTGAGAACACCTTCACCATGCTGGCTCAATACAAAATTAACTCAAAGTAATCAGTAGTCCTTCTCTACACAAGTGAAAAATGGACTGAGAAAAATGTTAGGAAAACAATAAACTTCACAATGGCTAGAAATAACATAAAATAGATTGATGTATCTTTAACCAAGCAGGTGGGAGATCTGTATGAGAAAATCTTTCAGTCTCTGAAGAAAGAAATTGAAGAAGAAATTAGAAGATGGAAAGATCTCCTGGTCTCCTTGATCAGAAGATTTAACTTAGTGAAAATGGCCATTTTACCAAAACCAGTCTACAGATTCAACATAATCCCCATGAGAATTCCAACATAATTATTCACAGATCTTAAAGAACAATTCTCAATGTCATATGGAGAAACAAAAACCCAGGATAGACAAATTGATCCTGAAGAGTAAAGGAATATCTGGAGGTGTCACCATCCCTGACATAAAGGTGTAATACATAGCAAAATTAATAAGAACTACATTGTAATGTTATATAAAAAGACAGGTGGATAAATGTAATTGAATCAAAGACCCAGAAATAAACCCACATATAGTGGGAGACATTTAAATCTCCAACCCGAATAGGACCAGTCAATGATAACACAACTCAGTAATTATGAATATATTCTGTAAGCCTAGATTGTGCAGATACCTCTACACTACTCTGTTCCCCAGCTATGAGACTCTTATAACTCAAGGATTTTTCAGACCCTGCGTCTGTCCTTCTACCTCCTGTTTCCCAGTCATCCTCTTCTTCATCTTCTTCCTCCTCCACTGTCTTCCTCCAGTCCTACAGTCGTCCTTCCCCCTGCTCTCTTCCCACCAACTTTATATCTCCACCTCCTCTTCCTCTGCCCAATCGCTGGCTCCAGCCTTTATTTTACAAATTAAAATGGGCAGAATGTTCATTTGAAATCCCTATGTAATGACTCACACCTCCTCTGGAGCCCTTCACAGGGAAGGGGAAATAGTATCAAAATACAAGACCGGGGCTATCCACAACACCCACACAGCTATGAACACTTGGATTTTTGTCAAAATGTCCAAACCCACAAAAACTAGCAGGGAGAAGATCTTCAACAAATGCTGCTGGTCTAACTGGATGTCTGCATAAAGAAGAATTCAAAAAGATCCCAATTTATCACCTTGCAAAAAACTTGTATCTTAATTTGTCAAAGACCTCACTATTAAACCAGAGAATCTAACAGAAGAGAAATAGAAAGGGAAACAGTCTTGAATGCATTGGCACAGCAGAAAATTTCCTGAAGAGAACACCAATGGCACAGGCACTAAAGTCAAGAATTAATAAATGGGACCTAATGAAACTAAAATGATTTTGTTAGGTAAAGGAAAACATATGTAAGACAAAAATAGCAGCAGGGAGAGATTGGAGAAAGATTTTTGATAATCCTTTATCTGACAGTGGGCTAATATCAAAAGTAAATTAAAAAATTCAAGAATTTAGACATCACTCCCCCCAAAAAAACCTAATAACCCAATAAAAAAATAGGATACAGAACAAAACAGAGATTTCTCAGCAGAGGAATCTTGAATTGCCAAGCACTTGAGAAATGTTCAACATTCTTAGTCATCGAGGAAATGCAAATCAAATTGACCCTGAGATTGCTATAAAAATATTTAAGGTAAAATAGTCAAAGGACACCACGTGCTGGTAAGGATGTGACAAAAGGAGAATACTCCTCCATTGCTGCTGGTAGGACTGTAAACTTATAAAAATCACTCTGGAAATCACTCTGACCATTTCTCATAAAATTGGAAATAGTTCTGCCTGAAGACTCAGCTATACTGCTCCTGGTCATATACTGAAAAGATGATTCTCCATACCCCAAAGATACATACTTCATTATATTCATAGAACCTTTATTCATAATAGACAGAAAATAGAAGTAACTCAGATGTCCCTAAAATGAAGAAGGGATACAGACAATGTGGTACACTTACACAGTGGAATGCTATTCAGTTATTAAAAAAAAAATAAAGACATCATGAATTATCAGGCAAATAGTCGAATAGAAAATATCATCCTGAGTGAGCTAACCCAGACTAACTAGGACATGCGTAGTATGTATTTATTGATAAGTGGATACTATCCCAAATGTTCACAATATTCATGTTACATCTCACCCAATGCAAAGAAGTTAAACAAGAAGGTCACGCTAAGTGAGAATGCTTAAATCACACAAAATAGTCATGGCAGGCAGAGAGAGTGAGGGAATTTGGGTTGGATAGAGGAGGGTGATGAGAATAAGGAAGTAGGATAAGACCTGGGCGAGTCAGAGAAAGTTACAGGGTTCCATGAGAATGAATGAAAATATGCAGCTGCCCAGGATTGGGGATTGGGGGAATTTTCTAGGAAGTCCCAGAGATACAAGATGAGGAGGCTCCCAGGAGTTAATGTAGATGATCTTAGTTGAATTGCCCAACAGTGCAGAGATAAAATCTTAAGAGTCCATCTTCAGTAGACAGATAGGACCCCGGCAGGGGAAGGGACCACTAACCCACCTTTGAAAATTTGACCCAAAATTGGTCCTTTCTGAAAGAAATTTGGTACAAAGAAGGAGCAGAGACTGAAGGAATAGCCAACCAATGACCATGACATTTTTGAGACCCATTCCATGGGTAGGCACCAATCCCTCATACTATTAATGATGCTGGGTTTTGACTGCAGACAATACCTAATCATAGCAGCCCACTGAGAGTCTCTATCCCAGCAGCTGACTGAAACAGATGCAGATTCCTAGATAACCATTAGGACCCATATGGAAGAGTTAGAGGAAGGATTGAAGGCCCTCAATGTAATGACAACCCCACAGGAAAACCAAAAGTGTCAAGTAACTTGGGCTCCTGGGAGCTCCCAGAGACTGAGCAACCAACCATAGAGCATACATGAGTTGCTCCAGGGTCCTGGCACATATGTAGGAGAGGGTTATCATGTCTGATCTCAGTGGGAATGGCTGCAAAAATCTTTTAGAGAATTGATGCTTCATTGTAGGGAGCTACTGGGTAAGGGTTGCCCTCTCAGAGATGGAGGAATGGAGAATGGGGAGGAACCATAAGGGGGACAGGGAGTTGGAAGTATTGGGGATATATATAAATAAATAGATAATTTTTTAAAACATAAAAGGGACAAATGTTGAACACTGCTAAAAAGAAAAAAATACTCATAATGATAGTCGTCTCCTTTAAATAAAACATCAATCACTATTATCCTACCTTCCTTCTGTGTTTTTCCCCTGGTAAGACTTTTCTGCCTCAGAACATTTAAGATCTATGTGATTTTTAAAAGGCTCTTTTGACCCAGAACACTTCAGAATGTTCTCAAGAACAGTTAAAATTATTTTTCAAATACTTGTGTTGTATTTAGACCCATGGATGAGTGATCTGAGCAATCAAACATTGATGTTGGATGTCTGATCTTGACTTTTGCTCTCAGTGCCGCTGCAAGCAAATCACTTAACCTCGGGTTTCAAGCTTTTCATCTGTAAAATTGGGATAAAAACACTTACCTGCCCTCCAGGAAAATGCACAGATTTCAGAGAGTAACTGTGAGGAAGTGCCCTGAATGTGAACATGACTCGTGAAAACAGCAAAGAATGGGCATGGTGTTTTCCCTTCTATTCCCACTGCTGTTCTTTGCTCCAATTAAGGAATGAAGTTCTGTGGATCTTGTATCAAATGCCATAAATGGGAACAATTTCATTGTTAATGAAGGTGGAACTGCATAGCCGTCATGCAGGTCACTGTCAGGCAACTGATGACAATGGTTGGAAGAATCTCTATGCTTTATGAAAATATCATCTCACCAGAGATACTTTCATATTTTTATCAAAATATTAATATCCTCTAACAAGTCAATCTGAGATAATAATTTAAGAAGTTTGAAATTTACCAAGATTGTAAATCTGCTAAAGTTGAGGATTTTCTCCAAAGTTTTCACAATGGAAGTCATCAGAAAGGAAGTATAAATTCTATTGCTCAGTCTGTTTCCAGTTATCTTTCATTCAGGGTCTGGGGACAGAAGTCTCCTTCATTCAATGCTCCTATTCCTTTAACAATGGCTACATTCATCTGGTACATGACCACATAGCAACACAAGGAACCTCTGAGTGAAGAATCAATTAGAATGTTAAACACAGTACATAATACAAAAAGCACCTGTGCATGACCTGGAAATAATGATAAGATAAACTTCGGAGATTATGGAAAGAATTTTACCATGGAGAAGGTTCCTGAAGGTAGACATATAAATTTGAGCAGATGTAGACGTAGATATCATGACTCATGTGCATGGTAAAAGTTGGTGGTCTGGTGCCATCATCTATGCAAAAGGAAAAGGCCACCACTTATCTTGAGTCATTCTACAGCATCAGAGTGGTCATGAGTTTAGAACCTCTTGCATTTATGTTATTTTTTATTATTATTATTTTGTACATATGAGTGTCTGCCTGAGTGTATGATGTATATGTACACGTCTAGTCCACACAGAGTATAAAAGAAATCAGATCTCTGGAATTGCAATACTTTTAAATTGCTATGTGGATGTTGGGAATTTACCCTGAGTTCTTTGCAAGATTAGCAAGTGTTCTTAATCACTTAGCTATCTCTTCAGCTCTCCATAACTCTTTCTCATGAAGTTTTCCTGGACACAAATGTAACCAATTGATCTAGTAAGTAGCAGCAGGAAGAAATATTACAAATAAAGAGGCCTCAGTACTTCCCAGCCCATAGTTATGTTTCACTTGTTTGGCAGAATGTAATCAGAAAAGATACTCTTTTAAAATCATAATGAGTGCTGGAGAGAGAGGGTTGGAGAGAAGGCTTTACCTTTACATCCTTCTTATCTTCAAGGGACCTAAGTTTTGTTGCAAGGGCTAATATCAGTAGGTTCAGGAATATCTGTAACTTCAACTACATGAGTTCTGACATATCCTTCTAGTTTCTATAAGCACCAATATCTTCCTTACACAAACACAGACACAAAAACACAAACACATATTGTATACATAAAAATACTTTTTAACTCATTGGATACTTCATCCTCTGACATATGTTCCAGTAATCAACAGACAATATGCTATCCATGTACAGAAATACTGAGATTCTGCTGTCTAGGGACGATATGCACTCTGAAGATTGTTAGGACTTGGTGGCACCCAGTCTTCATCTCTATTCTGACAGAAAGATTCTTTGAATATATTTCCAGCAGATCGTTCAGCACGAAGGAAAATGTCAATAAAATGTCAGAACATATTTGTGTTAGATTTTTAATTATATTCTTTGTCATTTGATACTCATTCATTTACTTTGATTATTTAGGAAAACCTAAACCCCAATATGAAAATAACAATACAAGAGATAAACATATTATGAGTCAAGTTAAATGATTGATGTGATTAAATAATATTAAAAGCTACAAGGTAACTAGAGTAAGAAATCACTACAATGTAAGCCTTATAAGTGAAAAGTTTTATTCTCCAAACCATATTACAAATTCATATGTGTTAGGAGCTATTTTTATTATATGATACATCACACACACATTTATTACAGTTTATTAGAATCAGAAACATAATGAAAATGAATAACTTAAGCTAAAATCAGGATGTTTGTATGTGTATATATTGCTAGCCCATATATGAAGGTGTAGATGAAGCAGATATATAAATTTATCATTGTACTCAACATTAATAGAGAAGATATCTGTTCTTAGAAGGGCTATTGGGACAAACACCCAGACCAGCACAAACCCCTCAGCTTCCAATGTCTTTTTCAAAAATGCCACAGTTTAGAAAGACCACAATAAATATTTGAGGTGTTTGAAATGCAAATATTCTTACTTGATCATTGCACATTTTGTCATGTACTGAACTGATGAATTCTATACTATATGTATAACTAAATATTATTCATCAATGAAAAAGAAAAAGAATGTACTGATGATAAGTAGGTGACCCTACTTATCAAAGCAAAGGTCTACAAGAAGTAGAAATTACAGTCCTCTGTCTTATATAACTGCAGAGTGTGAGCAATGTAGTGGTTCAGTTCATGATACAGGATCATAGCTGTTGTGCTCATGGGGTCTACATATATATTTCATTCTTCCTACACAATGTTGTACATGTACTTAAGTATGTGTGCACAAATACTCATGTGATATACATATTATTTGCACATATAGAGACATATATATAGATATATAATTTCTGTAGTCATTAATTATTTTAAATAATACTTCAGGCCAGAAAAGTAAATAACATAGTAATGTTTAAATCAGGAAAGAAAATCTTTTTTTCTACATAAAACTAAGCTTATTACAATTAGAAACACACTGAAAATTGGCAACTTCACCTATAGTGACAGAAACAGTCTTCACACTATCAGTTTTAGATACAACTTGGATGAACTCTTGCAAACATAAACTTTTACTCAAAAAACATAATAATGTTGAAGCATATAAGCATATGCTATAAGGAATCCAGAGTTAGTAAAGTGATATTTGTGAAACAATTTCTGAACTCTGTCAAATGTCTCCATAATAAAGTGTCTTAGCTTGTTGCTCAAGTCACATCCAGCCTGTTTTCTCCTGTTTTTGTGGTTTTGTTTTGTTTTTCTAGGGCTACAAAACATATACGTCTACTAACTCACAAAGGACACTGATGACAGACAAAAGAAACAATAACACAAAAGTCTAACTTAGTGTGAACCAATGACTCAAAGTGGGCTGCATCCCAAAATTGCCCATCCTGGCATGAGTAACAACTCACAAAACTCGCAACCCTGGAATTCTCCATACTACTTGCAGGCAGGATGATGGTTTGGAGAGATTTCTTTATGTTCTACAGTCTTGAAGGCTTATAAAACGTGGTATAAAGTGGAGCCTAAAGAATCTTTTAGTTTTAAGGTTTTTCTGGAACTTTTGATCAGTTCTTTTCCTTAGACTCACATTTTGTTTTGTTTTATGCACATGGTCCCTATTAGAGTCTCATGGGAATCCTGTGAAGATGATCATTTTAAGGGTAAAAGCTCTGAGGTCAGAGTGCTCAAAATGTTTGTTGAAGTTCATGCAATTAAAAACTGGAACCAAAATTGCAGAAAAGACCAGTTTTCTGTAAGTCAACCATACTCGTGGTTTTAAATTATAAGTCACCATGTAACTTTTGTGTAATATTTCCAGCTGGCCTGAAAAGAACTCCAGTTAAAATGATCACTTATTCATGCTATCATGGTTGTGTTGATGGATTGCACCTGATACAAAAAGCAAACACCAATGCCAACAGTTAAGCGTATTGCCATAAAATGAAACACACTCTCAGTATATCTCCATGTATTTCTTTATTATTTTAATTTCATATGTAAAATTATTTTGTAGGTATTTGTCTTATATGAAAATGCATCCTTATAGGATTCCATGCTCTACTTTATTACAAAGAAACTGTCAAAATAGTTTCATTCTAATTTTCTTGAAAATTCAAAGCATGCAGTACAGCTCCTTGTGATTTAAAAAATATTTAAGCATTTGATTTCCCAATTATTTCTAACTTGTAACATCAAATGTGTCTATTGTGATATATTTGGTTTGTAAAACTACCTTCTTTTATTAAAATATTGTGTTACATTACATTATATAGAGTAGACTATCGTAGATATGTGTCTTTCATACATAGTAGGAAAAGTCTCAATCTAGTTTAGTTGACTTTATGTGTGTGTTTGTGTGTGTGATACATACCTGTGCAACCATGTATTCTTAGATACCATATAAGGACATGGCATGCCCTATTCTATCACTCTTATATTTATTCCCTTAAGACAGGCTCAATACTTGATCCTTGACTTCAAATAGCAGCCAGAGAGCTTCAACAATTCTTCAGACCACTAACTGCATTGGAATTATAAGCACAGGTATAGTTACGCCTAGCTTCTCTCTCTGTTTCTCTGTCTCTCTGTCTCTCTGTCTCCTCTCTCTCTCTCTCTCTCTCTCTCTCTCTCTCTCTCTCTCTCTCTCTCTTCTCTCTCTCTCTCTCTCTCTCTCTCTCTTTGTTTGTGTGTGTGTGTCTCTTTATCTGTATCTCTGTGGTGTGGGGGTGCATGCTGTGGATTTTGACTACTGTCCTTATACTTGCAAGTGCATTTTAAAACTGAGACATATCTTCAGCTCCAAAATATCACTTTTAAAATAAATATTTTCACTTAGGAAAATCTTAATAAAATCGCATTTCTTGTATTCAGCAGGATGCCTGTGAAGACACTGGGCATTCACTTCCACACTCAATGACTATTGTAGGTTTCCCTATCAGCATATATGCTCTCAGAAAATGAAAGTCTGACAGTAGTCAAGAGCAAGTTTAAATTTAACCAAAACAGTGTTGGAGCCATGGTATAGTCCAATGTCATCCTATACCTGCCTGAAAAATAGCAAATATTGTTTTCCAAAAACTATCAATAATTACCATACAGCACATAGGAACACTGTGCTTTTGATTAAAACAGAAATAATCAGCTAGCTGGCAGTCCTGGGCCAGGGTTTAGGTGGAATTGGGTAGTCAGGCATCTTGACTGTTGGGAACATTGTGTCTCACATAGGTGTGGGAAGACTAATCTTTCTAGAGCTGCTTTTGACCTTTCTGAATGTGAGCAAAGCCTGCTTCAAATGTTATCTCCCATAACCTTTACCCCAGTGTGATCCCAGTAAGTATTTTTAGAATTGCTATTAGGACCTTTGAGAAACCCTATTAACTACCACAGGCTGATGCTGACTTTACCTAATGACCTATGACCAAGAAGTGAATGGACTCATACTGTGTCAACAGTTACATTATAATCGACCTGCAATTTTGAGCAAGAAAAACCTGAAACCAGATTTCCAGTTCACCTCAAACACAGTATGTCATTGGAGAATAGCCACAAGCATAATGACTTCTGTTTTATTGGATTACATACTCCTATATCTAGTATACTCCTATACTCATACCACCTATCTGAGTCCTGTCTCAGCATTGATAGAAATAAACACAGATTTGTTACCACTTTTACCAAAGAGATTCTGTTGACATACAAATAATAAAACAATATACAAAGATTATAAATCTGAATGGTATAAAATGTCATCTTGTTTTAAAACAATATAAGTTTGTTTACTTTATAAGTGTCTTGTCTGCATGTATATCTGTGTAACATATGCAGAATAGTACCTGTGGAAGTCAGAAGAAGATACTGGATACCCTGGAACCAAGTTCACAGATGATCTGCCATTAGGTTATGGGAACCCAGCCTCAGACCTCTGCAAGAAAAAATGCTCTTAAACACTGAGTCTTCTCTCAAGACCCCATCCATTCATTTTTACTGTTTCACTTTTAACATTTTACATTTTCATTTAGGGCTGTCCTTGTTACATGAGGCCCTAGACATTGATTTCCAACATTGCCTAAAACAGTCTTGGTGGCATAACCTCAAGTTCCCAGTACTCATGATGTGGAGGTAAATGGATCAGATTTTATGTCATCCTAGGCTATGTAGTAAATTCAAGGCCATCCTGAACTACATAATTCCCCTGCCTTAAATAATAAAAATGTATTCAACTTACCTGTAAAGAGAATCATATTATATCCAACTGCACTATAATTTGGGGTAATTGGAATGCATTATTTATTCATGCTGCTGTGTCAAAGTACCTGAAAGAAAACATCTTAAAAGAAGAGTTTGTTTCAGGATACACCTTCCAGGGAATATCTGTCCTGGTGAGAATGCCTGATGGCAGGATTAATAGACTCCTGGCCACATTGTATTCATGTGTAGGAAATAACAAGTGAAGATGTAGCAGGTGAGTATAAAAGCTGAAGGTACACCTTTTCAGACCCACTTGCACTAGTAAGGCTCTGCCTCCTGAAGGATCTACAACTTTCCTAAACAGCTATACCAGTTGAAGACCAGTTTTGAAACACATGAGCCTGTGAGGATAGTTCCCATTCAAACTACACTGTGAAAGCTAGCGATATTAGACAGCATTTGAAAAGAAACATTGTAAACAATATTATATATAAAAGATGCTGGGAACATTTACGTTTCTCTATTTACATTTTTTATATCTCTCCATCTAATTCATGCTAAAGGAAATTATGTTAAAGGAAACCAAACATCAAAAGACTAAATTATCTTAGTATTCAAGGTGTTGAATCATGATAATATTCATTGAATGATGGAAACATGATAATAAATATAGTTGAGGTACCAAGATGGTTCAAGAAATAAAGATACTTGTCACCAAGCATGGTCTACTGACCTCCACATCTGTGACATGGCATTTGTACACATGCATGTCCACACACACTTGCACACATACAAATACACACTCACAAATACATACACAATGAACAAATATTTTAAAATTAAAGAATAAATAAGTTACTATAGTTTTCTAGATCACAGAAAACCAAGCAGCATCCTTGTCCTGGATTGTCTGACATAGAAGTGTCACCTATTGCATGTTCTCCAGTGATAGTTAGATAAAGAAAATTGTTAGCTTGCCTTCAGTCAAAACAGTGACTCCTGCTTGATGTTTTGTGAGTCCAGCCTTAGAACCTGAATAGAAGAGGAAATCTCTCTTCCTCACTTTTGTTTTGCCAACATTTCTATAAAAAGCTTGAGACCTCACTGGTTATCATGCATCAAGCCTGGGATTAATAATTATTGGACATGGTTATAGGTAGTAATTATTAGAAGATCATTAAACCTCTGATGAGAATGTTAGACTAAGTGAAAATAATTGGTTCTAAATTTTACATTACTGTTGTCTTAAAACATGGAAATAAAACTTTCATTATAACTGCAAAAATGCAGTTCTTATTCCATGACAGTCTAAAACATTGTAGAAACAAGGCTTTAGAATGAGTTCAGAGTGGGCAAAGTTCATCAAATGACCTTCTTTACCTGCCACATATGAGAATATGAATTACTTGGCAATATCTTTTGTAATTCCCTTAGTTTTTACAAATAAAACATGATATTAGACAGTACTACTCAATATATTGCATGAATATGATGTTTTCATCAATTTTTGATTTCTTTATATTTATGTAATTAAATAAAATTATTGGGTGATTGATAAATCTCCTAAACATTCATTCTCAACTACTTAGTTTTACAGTGAGTTTGTTAAATGATCTGAAATAGGAAAGTGTTATTTTGTTTACAATAATCTTTACAGTGAAAATGTATATTTAATGGAGTTTGCAATGCTCCTTTACAAATAATGTCTTTATTGTGTATATTTTCCATAATAATATAGATTACATTTCTTAAACTTTTGTCATCTATCCTTATAATGAATATTTTGCTTCTGTTCTTGGTTTTATACTCAATGGGCTACACATCCTAATACAGGCATACTTTCTCATCCACATTTATGGTTGCATTGTTCACAATGGCAAGGAGCTATATATCTATCAACAGATGTATAGATAATGGAAATGTGTTATACATACACACTGGAGTTTTACTCATCCATATACAAAAATAAAATTGTTTTAAAAATTTTGGAAAATGATAATACTGGTATATATACTATTAAGTGTGGTAACCAAGGTACAGAGAGACAAATGTCCTATTCTGTCTTACATAAAAACTTAGTTTCTAAGTATCAAAAGTTATGAATAATTTGTTGGTGCTGTGGATAGAAGTCAAAAATCTTGACGAAGACAGTGAGAAGGGGAAAAAGAGGCTGCCAGGAAAGGGTTGGTGACAATGTTATACATGAAGTTTGAAGGAAAGATGGTGATGACTCAAGGTGAGGTTGACTTTGAGAAATAGAGGCATGGGCAGGAGAGATGATGGTTATTACATCTAAATTCACTACGTACTGTCTTATTATTTTATCACACAATGTTTATATAGCACATACTGAGTATGACATACAAAAATAAACTTTTGAAATTCTAATTTATCAGCTATACTATCAGCAGATTTCACTGGTAACTTAGATACTAAATAATAAATGTTTAAACTATACTGCCTTCCATGTGCTGGTTTGAAACATCTGTAGTTTACAGATGGGTAATTTGTCACTGAAACAACTTATGTATGCAGAAACTTTTGCAATGAACATGAGTCTGCATGATCTTAATTATAAGAAGCTTATTCAGCCGGGCAGTGGTGGTGCACGCCTTTAATCCCAGCACTTGGGAGGCAGAGGCAGGTGGATTTCTGAGTTCGAGGCTAGCCTGGTCTACAGAGTGAGTTCCAGGATAGCCAGGGGCTATATAGAGAAACCCTGTCTTGGAAAAAAAAAAGTTTATTCATGTAAAAATTTTGTTTAATTTTTTGTCACAAATATATTTTAATATTATTTTTTAATTTAAAATATTAATATCCCTGTATACTTTCTATATAGCCAGACAATAGTATGTTAACCCAAATTTGAGATAAAAGCCTTATTTTCCAACTTTACTAAATAACAATATATATATTGACAAGGAGGATGACTGCATGTGGAGGAAGTATTTCAGTCATTCTTTTCTCCTTTGACACTGAACTGAGTTTTAGATGGTACATAGAGACTGACAAACCATTGCAGAATAGTCTTCCCTGGAGATCACTTCTACCAATGACATACCGCAATGAATGCTTCTGAAAAATTAGATCATTACAATAACAACTCTTTTGATTGACAATGATTGTATTTATAGTGATTATGGTAATGTCTAATAAACACATAACTTTTAATTGAAACAATATATTGGGGTTAGAGAGATGGTTCAGCAGTTAAGAACAGGCACCACACTTTTAACGAACTAGAGTTTGGTTCCTATGTAGGGCAGCTACTTGTAACTCCAGCTCCAAGGCAGATCTGATGCCTCTAGCCGACTACCATGAGCACCTCCACACACATGCACATACTCTCACTTTTACACATATGTCGGTCCATGTCTGCTCCACCACTGGATACAGTCTCTTGGGGAGGAAGGACATGAGGAGTTTGACTTTTCCCACTCTGCCACCAGGGCAGAACTATTTGGAATTTTCAAAGAACTGCTCCAGAGGTGGGAAAGCACAGTCTGAGATGTAAGAAAGCCAGAATTAGTTTAGGGGTCCATGGACCTTCAATGAAGAGGGGCCGTGGGGTTCTCAGACATCCGGGTACTGCTAGGAGTCATGGAACAGCACAGGACAGAATCGGGGGTCAACAAACTCGGAATAGCTCATGGCAGGCAAGGGCTGGTGAGGAGCTATGACTTGTCCCATAGGATATTGTGCTTAGCTTGGCCGATGAAGTCTTGGAGGCAGTTGTGCCTAAGAGTGAAGAGAGGCCTCTGCAGGAAAATTAGACTACAGCTCTGTAGTCGAATGTCTTCTTCATAGATTCCCATGTTGGATCTTGATGAAAAAGACAGTCTATGGTTCTAAACAATTTATTGGTTGTTCGTGGCAGAATATGGATACATAAAACCATACCCAATCTCAGAGTACACCTGAGATTAAATACCTTTTGCAGGGAAGGAATATTTGGGAAGGGAAGATTATTTGCTAAGCCCTCTGAACCTCTAGGTACCTCATTAGCATGGAGAATTCTGTTGTGCACCTATGTGATCATTGGTCACGTTTCTTTTATGTGAGGAGCCTGGCACGCATTCCAAGTCAGGAGTCTGGCAGGGAGCTGGGAGTCCCCTAAGCTTCAGGTGTGTTCCCACCAAGTCTCCAGGTCTCCAATCTGTTCTACCTTACCAAACTTCCTGGCATGGTTTTATGTCCCCCACAAAAAGAATATACAGAGTTTAATTATTTATTTATTTATTTATTTTTACTGTTCTGGAAACTCAATATGTAGACCAGGCAAATCTTAATCTCACTGAGATCCACCTGCCTCTGCCTCTCAAGTGCTTGGATTAAAGATGAGGACCACTATGACTGATTTTAAATGCGTTTTAAATAAATTGAGTTAACATAGCTATAAACTGGAGTGCCATTTTTTTTTGTACAAGCAGTACATTGAATTGCTCATAATGGGAGGTTTATAGTTTTAGACCAGCATTTCCTGTTTACATCCAAGTGCTTCCAACCAGTTTATTTTCTACTCTTTTAAAAAGACAGACTCTTGCTATATGTTTACTCTTTTAAAGAGTAGACTCTTACTACATATCCAAGCCAAAGCTAGAACTAAGTATTCTCTGACAAACATCTCCTAAATGCTGGGGTTATAGATGTGTGGTACCATAACCTGCTCTATTCTCTAATTTTATTGAGATTTTCTGTTTTATATTTCACATGTATAAGTGGATCATGTTGTATTTGTATTTCTGGTTTGACTTATTTCACTTTACATAATTTCTTCCATTATCACAATGTTTTACAAATGGGTGTTACAAAGAATAATAGTTACAATAATAATAATTTCATATGAAGCAGCATTTCACTGTGTGTTTCACTTTTCCTTTGTCAACTGAAAGGTTGATGGACATATGAGTAGCTTCTGTATCTTGGCTACTAGAAATAATACTTTAATAACTGTTGTCATGCAATAGACATATGAACATACTCATTTCCTTTACTTTGTATATACAGGAAATTTATGAACCATCTACCAGCTTTCTCTTTTTCACACTCTAGCTTAACCATTTATATAGGGCCTCTCACTGAACATGAAGTTCAGAAATCAGGCTAGTGTGATTGACCAGCAATTACCAAAGGTCTTCCTGTCCACGCCTCCCAATCTGTGATTAGAGGCACATGCCAGAATGCCTAACACACACACACACAGAGACACACACACACACACACACACACAACACATACACACACACACACAACACACACACACACACACACGTGACTGAAATTTGAAATAGGGTCCTTACGCTTTTACTTTAAAGTCCTTTACTAACAGAGCAATCTTCCCTTTCTATTTTTTCTTCTATTTCTTTTATTTTTAGTTTTATTTATTTATATCTGCTCCACAGAATCTCCTTCCTCCTTTTTTTTCCATTTGCTCTCCGTTCTTCATTTATCCCTTCTCCCACTTCTCTTCAGAAAAAAGCCAGCTTCAGTGGACATCAACAAGCCCTGGCATATAAACTTGAAGTGAGACTAGGCACCTTCTCTCTTATAAAGGATAGACATGGCAAGCCAGTTGGATAAAGGGTACTAAAGACAGGCAACAGAGTCAGAGACTGCTCCCATTGATAGGAGTTCCACAGGACCAAGCTATAACATATGGACAGCTGTAACATATGTGTGAAGGGCATAGATAAGTGCAATTGAGGCCCCTTGTTTGGTAGTTTAGTGTCTGTGGAGTCCCTAAGGACTCAGAGTGGTTAATTCAGTTGGTTTTCTTGTAGTAACCCCTCTGGATCCTATAATCTTCCTCCTACCTCATCCACTGGATTCTCCAAGTTCCACCTAACATTTAGCTGTTGGTCTTTGCATCTGTTTTTATTAGCTACTAGGTGAAGCCTAGTAGCTTTAAGTTTTTCTGCATTTAATTTGATGTTGGCTATTGGCTTACTCTATATTTCATTTTTATGTTTAGGTATATGCCTTGTTTCCCTGACCTCACCAAGACTCCATCGTGAAAGTATATTGGCTTTTCTCAAAGACTTTTTTATCATCCTAGTGAGATGAACATATATTTTTTCCATTCACTTTGTTTATATGGTAGATTGCATTGGCAGGTTTTTTATGCTAAACCAACACGCATTGATGAGATGAAGCCTCTTTGATTTTGAAGGATGATGTTTCTGATGTATTTTTGGGTTTGGTTTGTAAATATTCTATGGAGGATTTTTGGATCAATATTCATAAAGGGCATTGGTCTGAGATTCTCCTTCTCTTTGTGTTGTTTACATATCAGGGTGATAATGACCTCAAAAATTGAACTTGGCAGTGTTCCTTCTGTTTCTATTTTGTGGAACATTTAGAGGAATAGAGGCATTACTCCTTTTTGAATGTCACATAAAATTCTATTCTAAAACCATTTGACTCTGAGGTTTTTTTTCCTGTTGTTTTTGTTGTTGTTGCTGCTGCTGCTGTTGCTGCTGCTGTTCAGTTCTGTATTTTGGTTGGGGAAACTTTAATGACTGCTTCTATTTCTTTTGAGCTTATAAGATTATTTACATAGTATGTCTGGTCTTAATTTAACTTAGGTAATTGGTATTGTCTAGAAATCATCCAATTCATTTAGATTTTCCAATTTTATTGAATATAGGATTTTGAAATAAGACTTAATGATATTTTGAATTTCCTCAGTGCAACTTTTTATTTCTGATTTTGTAATTTGTGTGCTGTCCCTTTGCCTTATAGTGAGTTTAGCCAAGGGTTTGTCAATCTTGTTGATTTTCTCCAATACCCAGCTCTTGGTTTCATTGATTCTTTATATTGTTCTCTTTGTTTCTAATTTGTTGCTTTTAATTCTGAATTCGATTATTTCCTGCAATCTACTCCTCTTGTGTGTTTGCTTCTTTTTGTTCCAAAACTTTAATGTCTGCTGTTAAGTTGCTAGTGTGAGATATCATAAATTTCTTTATGAAGGCACTGAGTGCTATGAAATTTCCTCTAAGTACTGTTTTCACTGTGTCCCATAGCTGGATTTTGTTGTGTCTTCATTTTCATTGAATACTAGAAAGTCTTTAATTTCTTTATTTCTTCCCTGACATTGTCATAATTGAGTAGAGAGTTGTTCAGTTTCTGTGAGTTTTTAGGGTTTCTGTTTTTCCTGTTGTTGAAGGCAGCTTTAATCCTTGGTGATCTAATAAGACACAAGGAGATTTTTTTTTCTTAATTTTCTAGCTGTTGTACCTTCTTTTTTGACTGAGTATATCATCAATTTTAGAGATGGTTCCATGATATGCTAAGAAAAAGGTATATTGTTTTACATGTGGATGAAACATTTTGTAGATATCTGTTAGTTTCATGTAGTTTATAATCCCAGTTAGTTTCATTATTTCTCAGTGATGTTTCTACTCATTGATGAGAGTGGGGTGTTATTGTTTCCCAATATTAGTGTGTGGGCTTTGATGTGTGATTTAAGCTTTAGTAATGTTTCCTTTATGAATGTGGTTGCCCTTGCATTTACACCATAGATGTTAAGAAATGATATGTCATCTCAGTAGATTTTTTTTCCTTTACTGAGTAGGAAGTGTTCTTACACATTTCTTTTGAATACATTTTGCTGAAAGTCTATTCCATTAGATATATATAAAATCACTATTCCAGCTTTTTTCTTGGGTCCATTTGCATGGAAAACCTTTTTTCATCCATTTACTCTATTTGTAATAACTATCTTTGTTGCTGAGGTACGTTTCTTCTATGTAGAAAAATGATGGATTAGACATTAACTCTGTCTGCCTGTGTCTTTTTGTTGGGGAACTGAGTCCATTGGTATTGAGAGATAGTAATGTCCAATGATAATTAATCCCTGATATTTTTAAATTTGTGGTGCTATTGTGAATCTTCTCTTTCTCTCTCTCTCTCTTTCTCTCTCTCTCTCTCTCTTCTCTCTCTCTTCTCTCTCTCTCCTCTCTCTCTTCACATGTGTGTGTTCTTCTGCTTGTGTAGAATTATTTATTTATTGTGTTTTCTTGGGTGTAATTACTATCCTTTTAGTGAAATTTTCTTTCTATTATCATCTGTAGGGTGGGATTATTGAAAAATATTGTTTAAATCTTTTGTCAAGAAATCTTTTCTTCCAGGCAGTGGTTGCGCACGCCTTTAATCCCAGCACTTGGGAGACAGAGGCGGGAGGATTTTTGAGTTTGAGCCAGCCTAGTTTACAGAGTGAGTTCCAGGACAGCCAAGGATACACAGAGAAACACTGTCTCAAAAAACAAAATAAAACAAAACACAAAACACACACAAAAAACAAACAAAAAAAAACAAAATTAAAAAGAAATCTTTTCTGTTCACAATCTATGGATGACATAAAGTTTTGCTGGTTATAGTATCCTGTTATCTCATAGTGACTGTAATATATCTGTCCATACCCTTCTGGCTAATGAAGTCTCTATCAATAAGTTGGGTGAAATTCTGATAATTCTGCCTTTATATGTCACTTGGCCTTCATGTGTGGCTGCTTTTAAAATTCTGTCTATTTGTTTGTTTGTTTGTTTGTTTTCTTACATATGGTGTTTTGTTGTATGAGGATTTTCTTTTTGGTTCACTCTATTTGATGCTCTATATGTACTATTATAGAGCTTTTTTTCTCTGTGTTAGAGAAATTTTCTTCTATGATTTTGTTTAAGATATTTCCTGGGTCTGTGAACTGGGGAGTCTTCTCCTTCTCTTCCTATTATTCTTAGTTTAAGTCATTCAATTGTGTCTCAGATTACCTGGATGTTTTTCATCAGAAACCCTTTAGTTTTAACATTTCCTTTGATCAATGGAGCTATTTCTTATGTCTTATCTTCCAACACTGAGACTCTGTTTTCTATCTCTTGTATTCTGTTGGTGATGATTTTATCTGTTATTCCTGTTAACTTACCTAGATTTTCTACTTTCAGAATCCCGTCAGTTTGTGTTTTCTTTATTTAGTCTATTTTAGTTTTCAAGTCTGAAAATTTTTCTGTCAGTTTGTGTTTCTTGGCATTCTTTATGATATTTGTTAATTTCCTTCAAATTTTTGTTTGCTTTTCCTTAATTTTTTAAGGGATATTTATTCATTTAATTTTAAAAAAGCTCTATCATCTTCATAAAGTTGGTGATAAGGTTATTTCTGTGTTTTAGCTGCAAGGGAATATTCAGGTCTTCCTAGAATAAGATAGGTGTCCTGTGGTGATGCTATTTGCCCACATTATTGTTTATTGTGACCTCACACTGGCATTTAGGCATCTGAACTTGTGATGATTACATTTCTATGTGATGATTTCTAAGCTTGTCTTCATTAGGTGGGTGCTCTGTTCTTTGATTTCTTTTAAATCTTTGGACTTCGGGGTTTGTAGCATCGACTTCTAGGAGCCTGCTTGAAATTTAAACCACTAGTAAGTCTCAAAAAAAGGATGTAGGCTTGAATAATGGCAACTTGCTTGGTATATCTGGTAGGTCTCTGTTCTTCTGACTGTTTTAGCTTATACCTGAGTAGCGGAGAACCACTGGAATTGGAGGCATGGTCTCATTCCTAAGTTATATGGGAGTAGTGAAATTCACCTGGGAGTGACTCACTTACCTGACATTCTGACTTCTTTGGTCTGCACCTGAGCAGCTAGAGTCTGCAAGAATTGGGCACAGAGTCCAGGCCACAGGGCAAGGGGTGAAGTAGGGTGGGGCAGTTCAGCTGGAAAACAGAATGCTCTTCTGTTCTTCTGACTAGTTTGGCCTGTACCTGAGCCACTGTAGTCTGCCCAAACCTTGGAAGATGCCAGCCACAGGGCATGGAGTGGGATGGATGGTTGTGGGTAGGTGGTTGAATGTGTCTAGGTAACCATTTCTAAAGAGTTGGGCAGTTGTACTTCTTGGGGATCACTTGCCTCTTGTTCTGCCTCAATCTTTGATCTTTTTGATAACAGCTATCCTAACAGGCATAAGGGGTTAATCTAACTGGCTTACAATTGAATTTCCCTTATATTTAGGTTCTTTTCAGATACACATTAGTTACTGATATGTCTTCATTTGAGGAATGTCTATCTACATTCTTCGCCTAATAGGGGATATTTTCTTGCTACTTAGTGAGGCTGACTCTGAGAAAATAAAGCAATAGAAACATTTAAGTTTTAACTCAATATTATTCTTCACAATAGTTTGCTTGTCCCGTTTTACTGCTGCTTGTCTGATCCAAGCAATGTAAAAATGAGCTCAGTGCAATGTTCCTGATACTCATATGCTTTCATATTAATGTAGACTTCATATGTCCCATGGTATATATTTAAATGTGCTTATATTCTTATTTATTACTATAAGAGAAGTGAAATCTTTTTGAAAAATACATATATATTTACATAACTATTAATAATTTGAGTATATGCAATGTATATCTATATCATATATATATTAATTAGAAAGAATATATAATACTAGTGACAAAATGGAAATACTAAAATGGAACCAGAGAAATTTCTCAGCTTTATATGTAGATAGATGCAGAATCAAAACTAGAACCATGACCTTTCTAACAGCCAAAGTAAAAGAAAAAAAAAATGACAGAACACCTATTAAGAAAAAACATTTGAAAGAAAAGCTATTTGAAATGTCAGTCAACTAATTTAAGGGATGTTCTGAAGTCTTCTTGTCACTCAAGTAGAAACCATATTTGTGTAATAGTTATTTTCAACTTGAATGGATTGAGAAACACCTCAAAGTTTAGATGTCATGGTTCAGAGTTTGCCTGTGGTGACATTTTCTGAGCAGATTAGTTCAGAGATTTAATATCCATTAAACTGGTAAACTGTCATGTGTCGATTGAACTCTCCTACAATACAGCACTCAAAGTATTATTCCAATCTTTTTCCCAATTTCAAATCTAAGTATGTTTGTCTCAAACTGTCTACTAAGGCCCTTTGTATGAGAATCTTCCTCCTCCTTCACCCCGTCTCTATGACAGGGAAGGACTAAAACAAAATAATTTGAGGAAAGATGATCCATTATTTCCTTGAAAACACTCAGATGTTCTATTTATTTTAGAAGATGCTACCATACTTCATGATACAAAGGGAGAAAGAGAAAGTGGGAGATCATCCTTTGGAAACTCAGCTATAGTGCTAAACTTATCTGAGAACTCCAGCTGATGACTTCAATGTCTTAAGACAGCTTCTCCTAGATGTTGTGAGTATCCAGTTTTGTGATATCACCTCCATCTATTGCTAAATGTTTTTCTAGTTGGAAACCTGTTAAGACAGGAGACTCTGTGTTGTCCCAAAATTCCCTCTATCATGAACTCCAGCTAACATCCTCAGTGGAGTTTATCCATTGATTTCTGTTGGGTGTTTCGTTTACCAAATTTGATATTGTTTGCTATCTATCCATTCATCCATAACTATCTATCTATCCTATCTATCTATCTATCATTATCTAATCTATATATCACTTATTTATCTTTCACTTGGGTTTACTGTATTCTCTATAAGTTTACTCATTAAAAACAAATATTTGGTTGTCATGGATTGTTTGCTGAACCATACTGAGCAACAATGGACAGATATTCTCTCTCTCTCTCTCTCTCTCTCTCTCTTCTCCTCTCTCTCTCTCTCTCTCCCTCTCTACATTGGAATTCCTATGATGGGTGTTGAACTGAAAGCACTGTAAAGATTTTATAAGCATGATATCACCAAATTAAATTCCACTTCATATTAATCTCTTATGAATTCATATGCTGTCATTACTGGCAGTTGGTCAAAGGCAAAGGGGAGAGGCTAAGCTAGGGGCTGGGCCTCAACTCCTCTCACATTTCTACCTCTTTCCTTCCTGGTTCTGCCACTCCTACCCAGGATTGATACAGTGAATCTTCTGAAAAGGAGTCAAAATGCATCTTTTGACTTAAAATTGCTCAAATAATATATTAGGGCAGAAAAGCCTAAATGACTCAGGAATATAGTATTGAATACTCTTAATCTATTCATTCTTCAGTATGTTACAGTAAGTTATTTTTAAGAGTCTGTTTAAGTCACATGATACTAAAGCATAATCATAGTAAACTCAGATTTATGGATTTTATACCCCAGTCTTTCAATCAGTCCCTATAGAGGAAAATGTTAAGAATATATTTCTTTTTTATTTATTTTATTGTAACTGATTACTTTGCAGTTTACTTTTTATTTTATATGTTCAGATTTATATTATACCACTCTAATTTTTCATCTACTGTGTATTACTTAGTTAACATGATAAAAACTCATTAACATCTTCCAGGATTATTTACAAATACATATAGAGAATAGTATGTTTAAAACTTGTTGTAAGGTTGAAATAATACACAGAATGACTGCTCCAAAAAGTCATAAATAAAACCTGAATATTCTCTGTCAAGTAACTATTGATTACTCAAATATTGATACCTTTAATCTTATCTCTGTACATTCATTAGAAATTCATTGGTAAACATTAAGTCCTCAAATCTGACCAGGTAGACTACAAGGCACTTGAGAAAAAACCCAAATCTGATGGCCTAGAATTTGGAGTTCATAAGACTTTGGGAAAACTGAACCTCTCGTTTTCTTGTATCTTCATTAATTTGAATGGTCTTTTGGTCTTGAAATATATGGAATGTTCTCTCTCTCTCTCTCTCTCTCTCTCTCTCTCTCTCTTCTCTTCTCTCTCTCTCTCTTGTGTGTTGTGTGTGTGTGTGTGTGTGTGTGTGTGCGCGCGTGTGATGCTGCCATTCTTTTTTAACTTTGTTCATTTTTGTCCTATAGATCTCGGTGCCTTCTTCCAAAGAAAGCTGATTCATTGGCTAATGGTTATACTATACCCCATCACTTTTCTTTATAAATAGATAAGACATTAAATAGGAAAATATGCTTCCTGCCACAAATGGAAGAACTGGGAATAGAACTGGTTAAAATTGTTTTTACTATAGTGTATGAGATCCATGATGCAATTTCCTCTGACACATGTGGAGGTTTAAGGATCAGAAGATCACAGCCTTGTCAGCTACATAAGTATGATGATACCTAAGGCTACATGGGACCCTACTTCTAAATAGTTTTCAGTTTTAAAGAAATGACATAAGGCCTGAAGTATACTATACACAGAAAATATTTAATAAACTTAGTGAAATATTCTCTCCATGTTTTTATGGTGTCCCTGTGTCTCTTTCTCAGTGTTGTCATCTTTCTCCCCTTTCATTCTACCCCTCTTTTTCTTAATCCATTTTCTCTTTTCTGCTCCTGTCTCATTCCATCTTTCCTTTCTTCCACCTTTTTTACTTCTTTTACTTCATGCTATTACTGTGAACGCTGGCAGAAAGTCATGTAAACAAATCATTGCTGTTTGCCAACCTGTCATGAATCCATTGACATGGAATGACATTTTTCTCTAAGTCTTTTATTTTTTATTAGTGATCTTTATACTATATGCCCCAGCAATAGTATATAGTCATAAGCAGGCCTTTCTGTAAGCCAAGGACATCAATATTGTCACATCTAATTGAATCACAGCTCAAGCAGTTATAAATTGTGTACAGGCTGCCAGATAAGAAGAAAGGGAAAATAGCAGGCATGCATTGAATCAGTACTTTCATTTTTCTCCCTTGGAGTCTACTGTTGTTTCCTAAAAATTTCTAATATTTCTAGCTATTTTACTAACTATGATATTGCCCTTTCTTCAAAAACATTTATTTATTTAGAACTCATTCTGATTCTATTTGAGTTAAACACTTCTTAAGGAAGAACAAGGTGATGAAAAATGAATATGTACGTTCTGTGTGGGTGGGGGTTGCTTTGCTGATCATTTGGGATTTATGTCAAAGCTGATAGAGGCCTCTATTATACCACAGACTCCAAATCATCATTCTACCATTGCAAATCCTCAGACCTTATCCTTATATTGTTTTCCAAGGTCTACAATCAAGAAAAAGGCTTATTTTTTTCTCCTCGTAGAATCTATATTTTGATTGTGGAACCAATGGTGCTAATATATATTTTTAGACTGCTGTATGGTTTCTTATCTGGAGATGTGAACAAACATTTATGCACCTCAGATGCGTCATAAATGACATCAAAGACATGATTTCATCCAATCTAGCTTCCTAAGCCAATGAGTTGTTTGTAGGAGGATGAATGTGTTCTTGGATTTGTTTTGCCAGAATTTTATGAAGTATTTTTGCATCAATATTCATAAGAGAAATCGGTCTGAAGTTCTATTTCTTTGTTCTGTCTTTGTATGGTTTAGGTAATGAATTGGATAATGTTCCTTCTGTTTCTATTTTTGTTGAATAGTTAGAAGAATATTTGTATTAAGTCTTTTTTGAAGGTCTGATAGAATTCTCCACTAAAACAATCTGGTCTTGGGCTTTTTTTGATTGGAAGACTTTAATGACTACTTTTATTTCTTTAGGGGTTATGGGACTGTTTAGATGGTTTATCTGATCCTGATTTAACTTTGATAGCTGGTAACTGTCTAGAAAATTGTTCATTTCATCTTTATTTTCCAGTTTTGCTGAATATAGACTTTTGTAGTAGAATCTGATGAATTTTTGAATTTCCTAGGTTTCTGTTGTTATGCCTCCCATTTTATTTCTGATTTTGTTAATTTGGATACTGTCTCTGTGCCCTCTGGTTAGACTGGCTAAATCTGGCCAGAATTATTTCATATAGTTTTATTTTCCTGATCATTGTAATGTTTATAATAATATAAAATGTTAGGCACATTTTGTGTATGTGCCTTGTACTTGCTACTCAGCATGCCTCTGAAATCCATTTGCATTTGAAAATATGACTGTAGTGTATTTCTTTTAATAAGTGTATCTTGTTTAATTGGGTATCTATATTATTAACTATTCCCTATACTTCATTTGGAAATGTGGATTGCTTTTATTAAACTGTTTTGGTACATATAAAAATGCATGTACTATGTGGAGTTGTTAGAGACATGTTTTTTTCTTAGGCATTCATTGAAAGATGATTACATTGACTTCTCAAATTTCCATGAATTTTTCTTTTCTTATGTTGATTATGCCTGCTGTCTGCATATCCTAACTCACTTCCTAGCAGGGGTTCCTAGCATCCATGTCTTAACCTGTCCAAGTTAGCTTAATTTCATTATTAATAGAGCTTTTGATTATGAGACATATTTGCTCCTGACAGTAACCCTATTCTACTTCAAGGAAGAAAACAAACATCAATAACTCCATGTGTAGCTTTTCCAATTATAAAAAGCCAGCCATTAGGCAAGAGATGTCATCATTTCATCTTTTGATATAATGCTGTCCAAAAAGGACAAACAGATGTAGGAATCAACGGTTAAGCTTTGCCAGAACAGAGTAAGTCACTCCTTCATAATTCCTGTTTCACTTAGGGTCTTTCCAGTGTATGGGCCAGAAGGCAAATGTTCCAATATTAAACGGAATGTTGAGGACTGTCCAAACTGTTACCTATCTTTGTCTGTGGTTTCAGGTTTGAATGCTGCAGCTTTGTGCTTCCTGCAAACTCTGTTAATATTTAATTCTTTCTCAAGTCTATGATGGGATTGAAGACTAGATAGGCACAGTCTGACAATAAAACTTACATTTTTTTAGCATTAAAGGAGATGTTCTAAGTTGAAAAGATGGTTTTCAGATTGTAATACAAGTTAAACTCAAACATTATTGAGGTACACAATTATAAACACTTTAAGTTAGGATAGATCATAGAATGTTTCAACTTACTTGGCAAATATGATAAAATGGACATTATTAGTATATCTCATACCTTTTAATTTGCATAATTGTTCTAATTGTGTTCAATGTGTATCTGAGAGAAAACAGTCTTTTATTTGGAGAAAAAGAAGAAATTGTTGATCCTTTGTCTTTTAATGTTTATGGTGATGTAAATTGTTGTCCTCCAAGAGTTGAGTCTGTATAGAGTCTGAGAGAACCTTTTCCCAGTTAATTCTGATTGGTAAATAAAAGATACTGATAGCCTATAACTAGGGAGAAGAATTATAGAGTAGATGAGTTTTATGGATGAGATATCATGAAGAAGAGGCTGGAACGGAAAAATGAAGCTGCCATGGATAGTAAGAACATGCAGGAAAGAAACAAGTAGAACTGCCATGGAGTAGAGTCAAAGAGTATATAGCCCAGAGGGCTACCTAATTATGAGCAGACTAGATGAAATAGTAGGTAATTACCTGGGTTATGGATAGAAGTAGATGGACTAAAGACCAAGAGTACGTGGTCCAGAGGGCTCCCTAATTATGAGCAGACCAGATGAAATAGTAGGTAATTACCTGGGTTATGGATAGAAGATAGATTCTAGCAGCATGGAGAGTAGACAGTTGCCCAGTTATTGTGCTGCTTAAGACACATTAAAATATAAATGCCTCTTTGTAGCTTTCACCTTGGAATATTAATAATCAAAATTGGGAAGGTACCTCACTCTGAGATTTTTTAAAATATGTTTTACAACTGAGAAGGTCAGAGAGTAAGTTTTATCCTTCCACTATTTAGATCCTCAGGATAAAATAATGGATCATTGAGCTTAGAGCCAGGTACATTTTCCTGTTAAGTCATCTTACTGTCCTATGTCTAATACATTTAGCCATTAGTTTGTTCACCAATGGTCACTGAACTATCATTGACAATGTAGCTAACAGGCACCATAGTACATACCTAGTGACCCAGTCCCCTTATATCATGGTAGAAGGCAGAGATGGGAGAGTCCCAGGAAGCTCAGGGTCAGGTGGCCAGGTATATGCAAGGGAAAGGAAAGGATTCTTTTTACAAGATAATATCTGACAACAAAACTTGTCATCAGATTTCAATATGAATTGTTACATGCGCCTGAACATATACACAGGAACACACACATAAAATACAAATATAAAGAAAGACATGGAGCTAACAAACATGTGAATCTTTATGTTAGTTAATGGTTTGCTTTCATAGGTGCTCTTGACCAACAAAAGGATGGTATTTACAGGAGTCTGTGTCATATAGTGTCAGAAACCACTGCAAGCCTTGGACAGTTTTCTCTGGTTAAAAATTGAACTGACCCCACTAATCTGTACCTCCACTTCAACCCATGGCAGATACTCAAGTCCACCTCTTCTCTCCACCCCATGACTCCACAGCTTATCTGTCACTCAGGAGGTCTGATATAACCAGAAACAGAGCCCACAAGATGTGGGATCTATCTTGTTCCACCTGAGCATCATCCCCCTTCAAGTCTGCACCTTCACCTAAATCTGTGGCAGATGAATAATCCTGCTGCCCTCCTGTACCTTACAGCCTACATATTTCCCAGGAGATTTTAACCAGGAACACAGGAGGACTGGCATAACTAGGAACACAGATTGATGTGCCTGCCCCAAATGTTAAGGCCAACTTGTCTCTTAGGAAGTTAGCTTTAATCAGGAGTAGAAGGATACAGGAACAAAGGAGGCCTTGCCTAACCAGAGACAGCACTTTCTACATCCCAGGAGTCCTATTCTAACCCAGGTCACACAGCAGTACCTGCTTCCAAGATGACCTGCTTCAGTCTGAGAGACCCAGTCCACTTAAAACCAGAGACAACCCCATGGTGAAAGGGAAGCACAAGAACATAAGTAACAGAAGAAAATAACTTAGCACCATCAGAATCCAGTTCTCCTACCACAGCAAGCACTGGATACCTGAACAGATCTGAAAAGCAAGGTTTTGAACCAAATTCCCATATCATGAAGATGATGGAGACCTTTAAAGAGGATATAAATAACTCCCTTAAAGAAATACATGAAAGTATAATTAACCAGGTAAAGGAATTAAACACAATGGTACAAGACCTAAAAATGGAAAGAAACAATAAATAAATCACAAATGGAGGCAAGCCTAAAGATGGAAAAACCTAGGAAAGCTATCAGGAGGTACAAATAAAAGCATCACCAACAAAATACAAGAGTTGGAAGAGAGAATCTCAGGCTTAGCCAATACCCTAGAAGATACCAAAATATCAATCAAAGAAAATACAAAGGGTAAACAGTTCATAACACAAACCATCCAGAAAACTTGGAACACAATGAGAATACCAAACCTTAGAATAATAGCATAGAATAGGATGATAATTCCCAGTTCAAAGGGCCAGAAAACATTTTCAAAAAAATCATTGAAGAAAACTTCCCTAACGTAAAGAAAGAGATAGCCATAAACATACAAGAAGTCTACACAACACCAAATAGATTGAATACTCAACAAAGTTTTCAGAAACAGAGCATAAGAACATAGTAAAAACCTTCATTAATCATGATCAGGTAGGCTTCATCCTAGGAATACAGGGATTATTTAATATATGAAATTCTATCAACATAATCCACTATGTTAACAAACTGAAATGAAAAAAAAAATCACAAAATAATCTCATTAGATGCTGAAAAAGCCTCTGACAAATTACAATACCCTTTCATGTTAAAAGTCGTGGAGAGATCAGGAATTTATGGCATATACATAAATATTGTAAAAGCAATGAAGACCAAATCAACAGTCAACACCAAATTAAATGGAGAGAAACATGAAGCAATTCCACTAAAATCAGGGACAGGACATAGCTGCCCACTCTCTATATATATCTATTCAATATAGTACTTGAAGTTTTAGTTATAGCAATTAGAAATCAAGGAGATACAAACTGAGAGCAGGAAGTCAAGGTATCACTATTTGTAGATGACATGATAGTATATATAAGCTACCCCAAAATTTCTACCAGAGAACTTTTACAGTTGGTAAACAACTTCAGCAAAGTGACCTGATATAAAATGAACTCAAACAAATCAGTAGCATTCCTTTATACAAAATATAAACAGACTGAGGAAGAAATTTTGGAAACAACACGTTTCATAATATCCACAAATAATATAAAATATCTAGGTAATATTCTAACCACAGAAGTGCACAATCCTTCTACGACAAGAACTTCAAGCATTTGAAGAAAAAAATCAAAGCAGACTTCAGAAGATGGAAAGGTCTCCAGTCTCATGGATCTGTAGGATTAATATTGTGAAAATGGACATCTTACAAAAAGCAATCTGCACATCTAATGCAATCCCAATCAAAATTTCAACAAAATTCTTCACAGATATGAAAAGAATAATTCTCATTTTCTAATGGAAAGCAAAAATCCCAATATACACAAAACAATTCTCAACAATAAAAGAACTTCCAGGGAATCATCATCCCTGACCTCGAGCCGTACTACAGAGCAATAGTGATAATAACTGCATGGTATTGGTACATAGACAGGTTGATCAGTGGAGTCAATTTGAAAACCCAGAAAAAAAAGCCCACATACCTATGGACACTTGATCTTTGACAAAGAAATCAAATCCATACAATACAGAACAGAAAGCATCGTCAACAAATGGTGCTCATCTAACTGGTTGTCTGCACATAGATGAATGTAAATTCATCCATATTTTTCACAGTGTACAAAGCTCAAGTCCAAAGGGATAAAGGACACCGACATAAAATAGGTGGGAAAGTGCCCTGAACTCATTACCAACAGGAATATTTCCTGAATAGAACACCAACAGCTCAGGCTATAAGATCAAGAATTGATAAATGGGACCTCATGAAACTGAAAAGCTTCTGTAAGTCAAAAGACATTATTAGTAAGACCAAACAGCAACTTTCAAATTAGGAAAAGATCTTCACTACCTCACATGTGATAGAGGGTTAATATCCAAAATATATAATGTACTCAAGAGTTAGGATTCCACAAAATCAGCTTGATTGAAAAATATGGTACAGAAAATTCTCAACAGAAAAATCTCAAATGGTGGAGAAGCATGAGATGGTTTGTATATTAGGAGGTGTGGCCTTATTGGAGTAGGTGTGTCCCTGTGAGTGTGGGCTTAAGATGTTCAACCTAGCTCCTGGAAGTCAATATTCTGCTAGGAGCCTTTAGACAAAGATGAGGAATTCTGAGCTCCTCCTGTACTTTGCCTGCCTGAATGCTACTATGTCCCTGCCTTGATGATATTGAACTGAACTTCTGCATCTGTAAGCCAGCCTCAATTAAATATCCTTTATAAAAGTCACCCTGGTCATGGTGTCTGTTCACAACAGTAAAACCCTAAATAAGACAAAGCACTTAAAGGAATGTTTATCACCCTTAGATATTAGCAAAATGCAAATCAAATCAAGCCTGAGATTATACCTTACACCATTCAGAATGGTTAAGGACCGAAACTTAATGCCAGTACGTGCTGAAGAGGATATGGAGAAAGAGGAACACTCCTCTATTGCTGAAGGTACTGCAAACTAGTACAACCACTCTGAAAAATCAATCTGGTGGATCCTCACAAAATAGGAAATAGTTTTACCTGAAGACCTAGCTATATGACTTATTGGCATATACTCAAAGTGTGGTCTACCATACACAACAAGGACATGTATGCTCATAGCAGCCTTATTTGTAATAGCTAGAAACTGAAAGCAACCCAGATGTTCCTCAACCAAAGAATGGATACAGAAAATGTGTTTCACTTATACAGTTGAATATCATTCAGCTATTAGGAATGAGGACATGATGAGTTTTTCAGGCAAATTGATGGAATTAGAAAATATCATCTCAGGCAAGGTAATCCAGATCTAAAAAAGATATGTATGGAATGTACTCTGTGATAAGTGCATATTAGTCAAAATGTACTGAATACCCATGGTAAAACCCAAAATTTTAAGCAGTTTAACAAGAAGAAAGGCCTAAGTGAGAAGGCTTCAATCTCACTTAGAAGGGGAACAAAATATTCAAGGGAGGTGTAGGAAGGGAAAAACATGATTAGAAAAGCAGAGATTGAGGGTAAACAGGGGACAGATATTAGGGCAAACAGGAGAGAAGGACTGAGGGCCAGGAGAATGAATAGAAATATGGGGGTTGGGGATTGGAGGAACATCTAGAAAATCCCAAAGACCTGGGATGTGAGAGGATCTTCCAGAACACAATGGGGATGATTTTAGCCAAAATACCCAACAATGTGGGGATAGTACCTGAAGGGACCTCCTCCAGTAGATTGACAGCGCCCCTAGTGGAGGGATGGAGTTACTAAAACACCTTTAAAACTTCTGACTTAGAATTGTTCCTGTTTAAAAGGAATGCAGGGATAAAAATGGAGCAGAAACTCAAGAAAAGGCCATCTAGTGACTGGTCCAACTTGGGATCCATCTCGTGGGCAGGCACCAAACACTAACATCATTACTGATGTTATGTTGTGCTTGCTGACAGGAGACAAGCATGGCTGTCCTCTGAGAGGCTCTACCAACAACTGTTTGAGACAGATGTAGATAATCCAGCCAAACAATTGGACTGAGGTTGGTTCCCTTATGAAAGGAGTTGAAGGCAATGGAAGACCAACAATCTCAACTAACCTGGACACCTTTGAGCTGTGAGAGACTAAGCAAGCAACCAAAGAGGATACATGTGCTGCTCCAATGCCCCTGGTACGTATATAGGAAAGGGCTGCCTTGCCTAACCTCAGTTGAAGAGGATGTGCCTAAACCTGTAGAGACTTGATGCCCCAGGGAATGGGGATGACTGGATGTGGGGAAGGAGTAGGGAGCACCTTTTCAGTGGCAAAGGGGAGGGGATAGGTAGAAGAATTCCAGGAGGGTGGATAGAGAAGGGTAGCAACAGGAATATTTCCTGAATAGAACACCAACAGCTCAGGCTATAAGATCAAGAATTGATAAATGGACCTCATGAAACTGAAAAGCTTCTGTAAGTCAAAAGACATTATTAGTAAGACCAAACAGCAACTTTCAAATTAGGAAAAGATCTTCACTACCTCACATGTGATAGAGGGTTAATATCCAAAATATATAATGTACTCAAGAGTTAGGATTCCACAAAATCAGCTTGATTGAAAAATATGGTACAGAAAATTCTCAACAGAAAAATCTCAAATGGTGGAGAAGCATGAGATGGTTTGTATATTAGGAGGTGTGGCCTTATTGGAGTAGGTGTGTCCCTGTGAGTGTGGGCTTAAGATGTTCAACCTAGCTCCTGGAAGTCAATATTCTGCTAGGAGCCTTTAGACAAAGATGAGGAATTCTGAGCTCCTCCTGTACTTTGCCTGCCTGAATGCTACTATGTCCCTGCCTTGATGATATTGAACTGAACTTCTGCATCTGTAAGCCAGCCTCAATTAAATATCCTTTATAAAAGTCACCCTGGTCATGGTGTCTGTTCACAACAGTAAAACCCTAAATAAGACAAAGCACTTAAAGGAATGTTTATCACCCTTAGATATTAGCAAAATGCAAATCAAATCAAGCCTGAGATTATACCTTACACCATTCAGAATGGTTAAGGACCGAAACTTAATGCCAGTACGTGCTGAAGAGGATATGGAGAAAGAGGAACACTCCTCTATTGCTGAAGGTACTGCAAACTAGTACAACCACTCTGAAAAATCAATCTGGTGGATCCTCACAAAATAGGAAATAGTTTTACCTGAAGACCTAGCTATATGACTTATTGGCATATACTCAAAGTGTGGTCTACCATACACAACAAGGACATGTATGCTCATAGCAGCCTTATTTGTAATAGCTAGAAACTGAAAGCAACCCAGATGTTCCTCAACCAAAGAATGGATACAGAAAATGTGTTTCACTTATACAGTTGAATATCATTCAGCTATTAGGAATGAGGACATGATGAGTTTTTCAGGCAAATTGATGGAATTAGAAAATATCATCTCAGGCAAGGTAATCCAGATCTAAAAAAGATATGTATGGAATGTACTCTGTGATAAGTGCATATTAGTCAAAATGTACTGAATACCCATGGTAAAACCCAAAATTTTAAGCAGTTTAACAAGAAGAAAGGCCTAAGTGAGAAGGCTTCAATCTCACTTAGAAGGGGAACAAAATATTCAAGGGAGGTGTAGGAAGGGAAAAACATGATTAGAAAAGCAGAGATTGAGGGTAAACAGGGGACAGATATTAGGGCAAACAGGAGAGAAGGACTGAGGGCCAGGAGAATGAATAGAAATATGGGGGTTGGGGATTGGAGGAACATCTAGAAAATCCCAAAGACCTGGGATGTGAGAGGATCTTCCAGAACACAATGGGGATGATTTTAGCCAAAATACCCAACAATGTGGGGATAGTACCTGAAGGGACCTCCTCCAGTAGATTGACAGCGCCCCTAGTGGAGGATGGAGTTACTAAAACACCTTTAAAACTTCTGACTTAGAATTGTTCCTGTTTAAAAGGAATGCAGGGATAAAAATGGAGCAGAAACTCAAGAAAAGGCCATCTAGTGACTGGTCCAACTTGGGATCCATCTCGTGGGCAGGCACCAAACACTAACATCATTACTGATGTTATGTTGTGCTTGCTGACAGGAGACAAGCATGGCTGTCCTCTGAGAGGCTCTACCAACAACTGTTTGAGACAGATGTAGATAATCCAGCCAAACAATTGGACTGAGGTTGCGTTCCCTTATGAAAGGAGTTGAAGGCAATGGAAGACCAACAATCTCAACTAACCTGGACACCTTTGAGCTGTGAGAGACTAAGCAAGCAACCAAAGAGGATACATGTGCTGCTCCAATGCCCCTGTACGTATATAGGAAAGGGCTGCCTTGCCTAACCTCAGTTGAAGAGGATGTGCCTAAACCTGTAGAGACTTGATGCCCCAGGGAATGGGGATGACTGGATGTGGGGAAGGAGTAGGGAGCACCTTTTCAGTGGCAAAGGGGAGGGGATAGGTAGAAGAATTCCAGGAGGGTGGATAGAGAAGGGTAGCAACATTTGGAATATAAATAACTAAAATAAATAATATTTTTTTAAAAAAAAAGACACAAAAGAAAACTATAGGAGAGATAACTTTCCATGTGGCACAAATAGGATAGAATAATTTGGATTATTGAATTAAGAACTAGTCAGGGAACAGAGCCAAAGACATTTGCCTAGGCATTAATTCATAAGTAACTCAGTCTGAGTCATTATTTGAGGAACTTAGGTGAGTGTAGCAAAGCTTGTAGTTACAACTTCCATAGGTACAACTGACTTTATGTTCTCATCTTGTTTTCACTACAAGTTTAGTATTTTGTTGATTTTAGTTCCATGTACTTCCATCCCCCACTCCGATATGTGATTTAAATATTCATTACAAGAATTTTATAAAACACCAGACAAATCCATCAGCGGAAAAATCACAATATAGTCTGATCTTATTGACCCTTTGAATTTATCATCTTTAAATTCCTTCTTTGAGATGCTTACCAGTTGGAAAGTTATAGATCCTAATTTCTTTTAGCATTTTTTCAAAGATTTTATTTATTTTCCATTTTTGTGTACATGAAAACGTTGAGTTCATGTCTATAACTTTGCAGCATGTGTGCCTGGTGGCCATAGGAGACAGTATAGGGCACAAGGTTCCACAAAGTTCAGATACTTGTAAACATCTATAGGGTACTGGGAACTGAATCAGGGTCTTCTGCAAGAACAAAACATGATAAATTTCTGATTCATCTCTCCATCCTATTTTACTTGTCTTAATTTAAAAAGGTATCTTCTTAACAGGACTTAGAAAAACCTCTCTCTTGTTCAACCACACACTGCCATGGATTTTCCCTAGTTGGGGTGAGCAGTAGATTTAGCTAAGTCTTCAGAGAAGTCTGTGTTGATGATGTATGTGAGATCAGCTTTTATCTACTGCACTGTAAGACTCTTCCCATTGTTCTGTCTTGAGAGGTACCAAGCTTACTACTAAAGTATTAAAAATCTTTGTAATTCATATGTTCTTAGCTCAGTTCTTCTAAACAAGAATTAATAACTTTTTTTTAGCATGTATGTGGTTTGTGTATGGTTATAGATTCTAGCATATGTGTAAAAGCATATGTATGTGGTTGTCTTCATATATAACATTATAAAATGATGCCTCAGGTTAATATTATATGTCTTTCTCCTTTGGTCTCCTTTATATTTACTGAGAAAGGCTCTCTTCTTGATCTGAGCACTGTCTAAACCTGGCTAGTCTGATTAGTTAGCATTCTTCAATAGTCCTCTCTCTATAGCAAGTGTTGAAATTACTGGAAAAACATTATGCTTTTCTCTTTCTCTTCTCTTCTCTTCTCTTCTCTTCTCTTCTCTTCTCTTCTCTTCTCTTCTCTTCTTTTCTTTTTGTAGGGATGCTGGCCTTGTTTGTTGTTTTATTTTTTTCCTTCTTTTGTCCTTTCTTTTGTTATTGTTTTTATTTTCCTTGATATTTTTTAAAACTTTTTAAAAATAATCATAAAAGTAAAAGAGTGAGTACTATACTCAACCCTATTGAAAATTCATGTTTTTAAGATGTACGTAGGCTGGTGAGTGAACAAGTATCTGGCAGAATACTCTACTGAAAAGCCTCTCTCGTATGATACTTAGTTTTCTATGCTCGTGTTGCCTGTATCTTCAAAATTTTTGTAGTTGAAATAAAATAAAACTTTAGGATTAGATAGCCCATAAATTGGGAGCTGTACACATATGGTATGCTCATTTTGTGCATATGATAAGATTAGACAAAGTCATTAAAGTCACATAATGGAGGTCTTAAGAAGCAATAAATGTCATCTCATTTGTTAAGTCTATCATTTCTATATCCATTCTAGAGGACAAAATATCAAAAAAGTTTGATCTTTCCTTAAAGTAAGTTGACTTATGTCCAAATTTGCTAATTCACTGGATGTGTTTAATCTCCAGATGGCTCCAAATTATTTCATGACACACAGAGCTAACCCAATCATCCCAAACAGCACATACAAATGCATTGGCAGGCAGCACACATCCAGCAGATGAATTAGGGGCCAAGGGACTCAGAGCCTTTTTCTGAAGGCAAAACATAATCTTGTTACCTGGGTTTTCACTTATTCTGTGTAAGAACAAACTTGCCAGTTATCCAGCTTACACCCAAAGGAGCAAAACTGAGATATTCCGAGAAACATTACATGCTTTTCCCATTGTGCCCATGAAAACTTCTTCAGTGACTGTGGTTTCAATGTGATGAAAGAAAATGAATTGAAACAAAGGTAAAGATGGATCATTTAGGCAGTGAAAATACACAGGAAATACATCCTGTGAACAAGCAGGGCTATTTTAGGGGAAATTGTGCCTCAAGTGCATGGAAAACAAAGGAACAATAAGAGAACAGCAGAGAGTGGGACAAGGTGGTGTAAAAGGAGATCATTTATTAGAAGGCAAATAATCTGGAAAAAACATAGAAAGAGATCAGTGAAGACAGAAAGTACCCCACTATACGTTAATAGATGCAATTGTCTATAACAGAAAAACAAGTGATCATATCTACCAGCTCAATGACATTGATGGCCTATGATTTGCAAAAATAAAATAAAGTAGGAACATAATATTGTGTGCTAAATTGTGTTGACATAAATTAGTAAAGAGAAGTTGTTATCAATTAGTTTTGTATTCAGATTTAGACAAAGATGTCCAAAACTATTTTGGTTATCTTTATACATCTCCTGTTGCTGTTACAAAACACTTTAATAAAAGTAACTTTAGGTTTACTCTGGCTCCCAGTTCAAAGGAAGAATTGGTATAGCTAGGGAAGCTAAGTGGCAGAAGTCTGAGGCTGATGAGCACATTGCAGTCAGAATTTGAAAGCATTAAGACATGAATGTCGGTCACTTTTCCACTTTTATAAAGTTCTTGATCCTAGGCAAAGAATGGTGCTACTCACAGTGCACAGGACTTACCTCTTGATCAACCTAATCAAAATTATTTGTAGAGGCATGCCAAGACGTCCCTCTCCCACCTGATTTTAGATTCCATTAAATTAGCAAGAAATTAACAATGACAATAGGTATGATATTTTATATTTTCACTTATATTGTAATTTAAAAGGTAATTAAAATATAAACATTAATCAACTATTAACAATAAATGTACATTCCTAATGCCTTTGTTTACATCATGAATTTACATTATTATGAATCCTGCCTTGTTACATTTCTGGATCATAAAATATATAACACTTTTTTCTTATATTTACTTTACATCTGAATCTCAGCTTCCCATTTCTCTTCTTCCAGTTCCACACTCTCTCCTCTCCTGCCCTATTCACCCTCTCTTTCTTCTCAGAAAATGGGAGGCCACCAGTGGATATTAAGCAGCCTTGGCATACCAAGTTGCAGTAAGACTAAGCCCATGTTCTCTCTCTCTCTCTCTCTCTCTCTCTCTCTCTCTTCTCTCTCTCTCTCTCTTCTCTCTTTGTGTGTGTGTGTGCATCTGTGTGTGTATGTGTGTGTGTGTGTATATGCTGTATTGTGTATGTATGCAAGTTTTAGCAAGATGTTTTCATTTATGTAGTTGTGGGGCATGCAACGATTCTATAAACTGAGTTTTCAGTATCGAATTGGGGAAATGCTTGAGTGCTTTATGTTGTTTTAACTTTGAGCATCATGTGTGAGGTACTGGTTAGTTACATTTGCTTCCTTTATATGTATGCTTCTTTCCTGTTTTTATTCTTAGTCAGATTGTTAGTATTATTTTATTTGTTTGTTTTCTCTATTAGGAAATAAAATGCATCAAATCTTGTTATTCATAAAGTATCGTCAATATATACAAGAATTCAATGCCCTTTTAACAAATATTCTACTTTACAAAGATTGTAGAGAAGTTGTTACAAAGAACAAGTGCTTTAATCTGCCAGGTGGTAAAGCAGCAGAAAAAGAGCAGAGGAGAAATAAATGTCAGACTCAAGTAACCTAGGCTATTTGAATTCTGAAAAATACACCCATTGAGTTGAAACTGTGTCTACAGTAGACCTATATCTATTTAGATCTAGATGCAGTTCCTGGTACTTCCAGAAAAATGAAACAAAACAAATCAAACAAACAGACAAAAAGAAAGAGAAGAAGAAGAAAAAAAAAAAACACTAAACGGGGGAAATGGCTCAGAAGGCAAAATACCAGCCAAAAAAGCATGCTGACTTGAGTTTGCATCTGTAAAACCTACTTCAAATTTGTTCATGGTTGTGAATATTTGTAACTCTGAAACTGAGAGAGTGGACACAGGGAGATCTCTGGATTTCATTGGCCATATAACATAACAAAATTATGAGCTTTGGAAATTTTGTGAGTTAATCATCATTTCTCAAAAAAAAAAAAAAAAAAAAAAAAAAAAAAAACGATTTGGAGAATGACAAAGGAATATACCCCATGTTACCTCTGACCTCCACATGCCTACATGCACATATGGACATATAAATTATGAACTTTTTCTATCTTTTTCTCTTATATACAAAGTAAAGAAGAAGAAGAAGAAAAAGAAGGAGGAGGAGAAGAAGAAGTAGAAGAAGAAGAAGAGAGGAGGAGGAGGAGGAGGAAAAGGAGGAGGAGGAGGAAAGAAGGGGAAGGGAAAGGGAAAGGGGGAGGGGAAGGGGAAGGGGAAGAAGGGGAAGGGAAAGGGGAAGAAGAAGAAAAAAGAAGGAACTGCTTGTTGCCTGTATTTCTTTTTTTTACAATTATGAGATGCAGAAATGGTTTCTTGTTATTTCTTTTAATAAACCAAACTCTCTCATGCTCCACTCAGTATTGATGAGATAGATGTGAATTAGCAACAGCTACTATCAGATTAAAAGTGTAAAAGTTAAATATCTCATAGAAATTGAAAGAACAGATTTCATAATAGCTGAAGAGGAGATCTAGATTCATATACAGAGAACTGTTAAATTATAAGCAGTTCTGCTATATCAGTCTCTTAGAGAAAAAATTAACTTGCAATCACTAGAAACATCACTTAACTCTGAACCAGAAATAAATCCTTATCTTTCTTTGTGAATATTTAAATGCAAGTGCAAAGAATATGAATTAGGTATAACGGAAATTGGAAAGACTATTTTTTTTTTTTTTAGTTTTTCATTGAAAAATATAGTCCTAAGCAATAAATTCTTCCATGTCTACAGGAGTATTGAAAAAGTATTTCAGTGAAAAGAAGAACAAGCACATTAAGTTAATAAACTTGGATTTAGTTAGAAAGCACAAAATGTTCTTTCATAAAATACAAGAGAAAGAGAGGTATGGAGGGCAAACCAAGAGTTAGCAGAACATATGAGAGTGAGAATATTCATTTATTGGGGAAAATTTGAAAGATGTAAACCCTCCAGACACTGACAAAAAATGCAAGCTTTTTTTATGTTGCTAGATTCGTTCTTTTAAGGAACCTTCTCTCCTCAAACTATCCCAGCCATGTTTAGCACTCCTGATCTTAGTGGGTGTACAGTACTAAGTATATATTACAATTATGGAGTAGACCTCACACTCGAGCAGAAATAGCTTGGTTATTTTCATGTTAGTGGTGCCATTATTGTAGTCAGTCCCATCTCCCTAGGGTATATATTTGTTATAACTTCTTGGGTTTACAACTCAATTAGATCATTAATGCCTCTTCCTCACAAAAGTACATAGAGCACCTTAGGAATCTATAAAGTCCAGTATCAGGAAATAAACTTCCAGATCAGTGTCAGTTGGGATTTTCTCTATCAGGCAACCAAATTACACTGTCTCTTCAGCAATAGGGTATTATTTAGATGTCATGGGTATTGAAGATAATGACAAAAGTGTACAAGGCTTTATGATTCTCTAGTGCCTCCCTCCACAGAAGTACATATAAATTATCCAACATCTGAATGTGAGTTTCATAATTCACATCTTTATAAAGAAAAGTTTTCCTTGCCATGAAGGATATTATTCTTTCAACATTTTCCAACTTTCCATGTTTTTAATATACTTTCTGTTTTGTTCCCATATCTCATATCTCCTATCTCCCTCCTCTTATCTACATGCAAGCCAGTACTAGTTTACAAAAAGACCCCAAAAGCTCAATGTCCAACTAATCTAACCAGACAGAGAGCTCCCTAGTCAATTAATGAGTCAGAGGAGCAGAATAAGGGAGAATGAGGGATATAGATGCACACAAGAAGCAGACAAAGAAATACAATCTGATGAGAAAAGATGGGTTAGAAGGAAGGCTCAGTCAGTCAAATACTTGTTATGCGAGCAGGAAGACTTGAGTTCAGATCTTTACCACATAAAATCTAGAACAGGCATGGCATCAAGGACATGTAACCCCACTACATGGGATGCAGAGACAGAAGTAACATAGGATCTCAATCAAAATGATCTGTGAGCTTGAAGTTCAGTGAATGATCCTGAATTGAATAGTAAATTGAAGTGTAATAGTGGAAGACACTAGTCTGAGCAGAGTGTACATTCTTCTCAGTACCACTAAGGATATTTTCCAGGACAGATCTTTTATTGGTCCATGACAAGAACTCTTAGAACTCTTAGATTCTATTTATATTCAATTTAATTTCTGATTATGATAAACCTAAAATTTGGTAGTAGAAGAAAAGTGTATAGTTCATACCATTTATTAGGAGTTACAAAGGTAAACATTTGTCATTGTTCCTAACACAATACATATCAGTTCTATCTCAGAGCTTAGAAGCAGATATTGTGTAAAGGGATAAAAATTTAAGCAAACATAATGAAAAAAACAAACAAATAAAAAACAAAAACAAAACCCAATCAACCAAATAACAACAATGACAAAAACAAGAAGGAAGGAAAGCTATGTAATGGAACCAGATTAACTCTTAATAATGCTGAGTGATGCAGAACAGTGACATCAATAACAGAAATTACTAATACAGAAGGAATTTAGCAATGTAGTTGAAACTGATCCTCTCCAGGATAGTTTCAGAAAGACATAACAATGCAAGATGATGAAAATACAATCTAATAAAGAGATAGAATGTCTGGAGAAAGAACTAAATAAAACACAACTCAAAAAGAAAGATTCTAGTGTTCAAATGAAAAGTCAAAAGAAACTTCAAAATTTGACTAGAATAAGTGAGAGGCAGAAGAACATCATGTCTTAAAGACAAGTTGAAAATTGGATCAGGAAGTTAAAGAAAATGTTAAAGTAACAAACAAGTAAACATGTAGAAACTCTGGGACACTAGAATAAAATCCCACCTATGAATCATAAGTACAGAAGAAGAAAACAAGACTCATGGCAAACTTAAAGCAAATATTTTCATGAACATCATGGAAGAAAATGTACTTCATATAAGGAAAAAAATAACTTCCAGCATAAAATCTAATTTTTCATTGAAGTTTATGAAAACCAGACTACTTAAACTTATTATTCTACAAAGTACAAGAGACCACATATACAAGCCAAGAATAAGAAACCAAGCAAAACTATCCATTTTAATAAAAGGAGAAAGAATTGCAGTTTTCCAATATTTTGCAACAAGAAAAAACACCTAAGAGAGTGAGAGATGGAATGAAGTTTGAGGAGGTTAGAAAGAGGGCAGATGAGAATGGATGTTCACCCTCAGAGAATTCTAAGACAGATTAAGGAAAGATTTGAAAGACATTTCATTACAGTGAAAGCATGTACTCAGGAGGGAATGTAGCCTTCTTCAGACACAGCTTATGAACTTCTTTGGGTAGGTTTTATGCTAAAACTGGAATGATACAACAATCCATAACTCATTTTATGATGGACATCATGTGGCAAAGAATATTTCACTTAATTTTCTTATCCAAAAGCAAGAGGGTTGAAAGGCAGCTGAAGATGTTTTTCTTTTAAAGTAAAACCCTTTTACAGATTTTCACCTCATAGTTATATGCTACATGGTTATTAGGCCATAAATTTGTTTCCCTCTTTTCCTTATTATTTTATACTTTTTTTTGTTTCACTTTAAATCCTTCCTTTGAATTCTTTATATTCTCTTGCCAATCCTCATTTCAAAGGTGTCTGAGTTGAGAGAGGAACCATCACGTTTTTAACCATCACATCCCTGCAAGCTCAGACTAAGTGTTGGTACAAAGTGGCAACAAAAATCATGCCTCAAATGCAGAGGTGATAATGGTGAGATCTGTCTTCTGTTCATATTCCTGGATCGAGGGACTTTACCACATGGGAATTCTGGAATTGACCACAAGTCATAAAAGAAGCAAATTCACACAGTTTTGCTGAAACCTACATTAGATTCTCCGTGATATTACAACTCCTGTAGTATGTATGATTCTTTGTAACAAGTGGGGCATTCTGTGCTCCCATGACAGTGATCATTTCATCCATAGAACTTAAACATATAAATACTATTACGTCTCAACTGAAAAAATTCATGAATCTTTATCTCTTCTTAGATACCACAAATCTGGGTTTGTCTCCACTCGTAGATATGTTAGGTACTTTGAAATGCAAAAGTGAAAAAAGGATAGTGGAAAGTAGCTAGTCCCAATGCCAGGATGTAGAGTCTGATGTAGACATTTCAGAAAGGAAAGATTTCAGGTCCGTAAGAAAATTATTTATCTCAAAATGGGCCCAGTGCATAATTCCCTAATTTAAAACATCACCTGTTATAGTGGTAAGAATAGAGAGTATTTATTTGTTTATTACAATTACTCAGCCAAGGTAAACCCAGAGAAAATGGTAGACAACCTGATAAGTATAGATAGGACTTAGTATAAGAGGAACTTGTGACAGCCAGAATTGTTGTAACCATAACAATAGCTTTTCAGATAGCTTAAAACAAGTCACAGCTATCTTTACAAATAGTTTATACACAAAGCACACATGCAGTCTTTGATCATATTTATTTAATGAATGTTTGATTGGCTGTAATTCCTGTTTTCTATTTATTTTTGCATGTTATTACCATTATTTATGTATTTATTTATATTTTATGTGCATAAGTGTTTTGCCTTCAAATTTGCATGTGTGGTTTGAATAAGAATGGCCATTTGAGTGCTTGGTCTCCAGAAAGTGGCATTATTTTATAGGATAAGGAGGTATGGCCTTGGAGAAAGTTTGCCATTGAGGATGGGCTTTGAGGTTTCAAAAAGTTCACTCAAACCTCAGAGTCACTCTTTCCTGCTGCCTGTGGATCCATGAGTAGAATTCTTAACTTTTACATCACCATGTCAGCCTGTGTGCCATCATTCTTCTTACTATGATAATGGACAAAACCTCTAAAACTGTAAGTCTACCCCAATCAAATGTTTTATTTTATAAGAGTTTCCCTGGTCATAATGTCTCTTCACAGCAATAGAACATTGACTTTGACAGCATGTATACTGCCCTTAATGATCAGAAAACAGTATTAGATCACCAGGAAATGGAATTATAGAAATTTGTGGGCCATCATGTGAGCACTAGAAGTTGAACCAGGGTTCTCTGTAACAGTATCATATGCCATATTTCTAGGTTTGTGTAGTACATGTGGACTGTGCCACCAGATGAAATTGGCATGGAACAGGTGAAGTGGAGCACTTCCTAAGCCCAGAAATTTGAAATATTAAGAGTAGAATTTTACCCTGAAAGCAGCAGGACTAAGTACCTGCCTTGGAGCATGTAACCAAGAGATCCCACAACCAAATGGTCACAAGTATTCAGTCATACTGTATAGCACCTGGAATTCTTCCCCATGAAAATGAGGCATCTCAGTAGCCAGTGTTCAGTCAATGACTTTTTCCATTCCTGGATATTCTCATGTCCTTCCCCAAATCTACACAGTCCTTTCTTCACCCTTAATGAAAGGTATGCATTAAAACCTACCTCAAATAAACTAATAGGAACAAGTAAAAATTATGTCAGACAAAGCTATAACACTAAGATTATTACAGAAGGCCTTTCCCGTTTCACTTCTATACTGGGATTGATTGGGAATTGGTTCTAATGCTTTGATTTAATCAGAAATCTCTGTGTTCAAACATTGAAGGTCTTTGTCTCCAGCATCTCAAATGATATACCACTTCTAGATTACCCCTCAACCAAGCCCACATGACACATCTGTCTTCCTCGTTGGTTGTATGAGAGTGCTCCCCCACCCACCTACAATCTCCTGCCCCACTGCTACAGCATCCCCCTACTTGGGGCATCAAACCTCCCCAGCATCAAAGGGCCTCCCCTCCAATTGCTGTCAGACAAGGAATTCCCTGCTACATTTGCATCTGGAGCCATGGATCCCTCCAGGTACACTCCTTGGTTGGTGGTCTAAACTTTAGAAAAACTGGGTGGTCAGGCCAGCCTATGTTGTTCTTCCAATGGAGTTGCAATCCAACTCCACTTCTCCAGTCCTTCCGCCAGATCCCCCACCAGGTTACCTGAGCTTAGTCTGATGGTTGGCTCCAAGCATCCATATCTGCATTGGTCCGTTGCTGGCCAGACATCCCCAGTAACTTTCCCACTAGGTTCTGGTCAGCAAGCTCTTCTTGTCAATGGCAACAGTTTTTGAGTTTGGTGTCTGCAGATATGAAATATGCTCAGGTGGGACAATCTCTGCTTGGCTGTACCTTCAGTCTCGGTTCCATATATTATCCCTGTTCTTCATTTAGACAGAAATATTTCTGGGTTAAAAATTTTGAGATGGGTGTGTGGACCCATCTCTGGACCAGGGGCTGTGCCTTTCTAGTTAAGGTGGTCTCAACAGGTTTTATCTCCCCCATCTCTGCACATTTTGGCTAAAGCCATCCCTGTCTGCTCCTCTTCACATACCATATTCCTCTACCTCCTACAATCCCACAATTGTCCTGTTTCCCCTCAGTTCAAAATTGAAGCACCCACACCCTAGTCTTCCTTCCTTCTAAGGTTTATATGGTATGTGGGTTGTATAATGGGCATTGTGATCTTTTAGCATATTATCCACTTATTAGTGAGAAATTACCATGTGTTGTTCTTAGGTGTCAGAATTACCTCACTCAGGATGATATTTTCTAGTTCCATCTATTTGCCTGTGAATTTCATGAAGTTACTATTTTTTTAATTGCTATGTAGTATTCCCTTATTATATGTATATTTTTTGTATCCATTCTTTTGTTGAGGGACAGCTGGGTTGTTTCCACCTTCTGGATATTATAAATATGACTGCTATGAACATAGTAGCACATGTCTCCTTGTTATATGTTGGAACATCTTTTGCATATATACCCAGGAATGGTTTAGCTGGATCCTCAATTTTCTCAGGACCTGCCAGACTGAGTTCCAAAGTGGTTGCACAAGCTTGCAATCCCACCAACAATGGAGGAATGTTCCTCTTTCTCCACATTCTTGACAACATCTGCTGTCACTTTGCGTTTTTGCAATTCTTACTGGTATGAGGTGGAATTTGCATTTCCATGATGACTAAGGATGCTGAACATTTCTTTGAGTGCTTTTCGACCATTCAGGATTCTTCAGTTGAGAACTATCTATTTAGTTCTATACGCCACTTTTTCATAGGGTTATTAGGATCTGTGGAATCTACATTCTTGAGTTCTTTGTATATTTTGGATATTAGCCCTCTATTGGATGTAAGGTTGGTAAATAGCTTTTCCCAATCCCTGGGTTGCTGTTTTGGCCTATTGACATTTTTCTTTGCTTTACAGAGGTTTTCAGTTTTCTAAGGTTTCATTTGTCCATTGTTGCTCTTAAAACATAAGCCATTGGTGCTCTGTTCAAGAAGATTTCCCCTGTGTCCAAGTATTTTGAGGCTCTTCCAAAATCTCTCTTCTATTAGACTTAGCATATCTGGTTTTATGTCGAGGTCCTTGATCCACTTGGACTTGAGCTTTGTACAAGGACATAAGAATGAATCGATTTCATTATTCCACATGCAGACTGCCAGTTAAACCAGCATCATTTATTGAAAATGCTGTCTTTTATCCATTTGATGGTTTTAGATTCCTTTTCAAAGATGGAGTGACCATAGGTATGTGGGTTTATTTCTGTGTCTTCAATTCTATTCCATTGATCTACTTGGCTGTCTGTGTACCAATGCCATGTAGTTTTTATTAGCTTGAGGTCAGGGATAGTAATAGCCCCAGAAGTTCTTTTATTCTTGAGAACAGTTTTCACTATCTTAGGATTTTTGTTATTCCAAATGAATTTGAGAATTGATTTCTATCTCAATGAAATATTGAGTTGGAATTTTGATGGGATTACATTGAATCTGTAGATTGCTTTTGGTAAGATGGCTATTTTTACTATATTAATTCTACCAATCCATGAGTATGGGAGATCTTTCCATCTTCTGAGGTCTTCTTGAATTTCTTTTTTTCAGGAATTTGAAGTTCTTGTCATACAGATCTTTTACTTGCTTGGTTATAGTCACATCATGATATTTTATATTATTTTTTAATAAAATGAAGGGATTTTGTTTCCCTAATTTCTTTATCAGTCCTGTTAACATTTGAGTAAAGGAAGACTATTGATTTGATTGAGTTAATTTTATAGCCAGACACTTTGCTGAAGTTGCTTATCAGCTATAGGAGCTCTCTGGTAGAATTTTTGGGATCACTTGTGTATATTATCATATCATCTGCAAATAGTGATGTCTTGACTTCCTTCCTCCCAAATTGTATCCTTTTGATCTCTTTTTGTTGTCTAATAGCTCTGACTAGAACGTCTAGTTAGATATTGAATAGATATCAAGAGTGCCTTGTCTTGTCCCTGATTTCAATGGGATTGCTTTGAGTTTCTCTCCATTAACTTTGATGTTGGGAATTGGTTTTCTTTATATTGCTTTTATTATATTTAAATATGCACCTTGAATTCCTGATCTCTCTAATACTTTTAACATGAATGGGTGTTGGTTTTTGTCAAAGGCTTTTGAAGCATCTAATCACATGATCATGTAGGTTTTTTCTTTCAGTTTGTTTATATAGTGGATGACCTTGGTGGATTTCCCCTCCTCCCCCCCTTCCCTCCCCCTCCCCTCCCTCCTCCTCCTCCTCCTCCTCCTCCTCCTCCTCCTCCTCCTCCTTCTCCTCCTCCTCCTTCTTCTTCTTTTTCTAGAGCTTTCAGATTTGCTGTTAAGCTGCTAATGTATGTTCTCTCCAGTTTCTTTTTGGAGGCATTCATAGCTATGAGTTTTCATCTTAGTACTGCTTTCATTGTGTCCTGTAAGTTTGGATATGTTATACCTTCATTTACATTGAATTCTAAAATTTCTTTAATTTCTTTTGTTATTTTTTTTCCCTGACCATGCTATCATTGATCAGATAGTTGTTCAGCTTCCATGTGTATGTGGGCTTTCTGTTGTTTATATTGCTACTTAAGACCAGCTTTAATCTGTGGTGGTCCAATAGAATACATGGGATTAATACAATTTTCCTGTATCTGTTGAAGTTTGTTTTTTTTGTCCAAGTACATGATT